>ML778405.1:1312515-1332996 GCA_009831015.1 Picea engelmannii
CCCTCAACTGATTGCTCTCCTTACAAAGAAAAGATGAAATGTGGGTGAAAGAACTCCAAGCTTATTCACTCAAGTGAGGGGTGAATAGATTATGAAATGCAGCTTACAATGTGTGTTTCCAAAGAAGGGGTCTCTAGCAATCTAAACAGCATAACAGTATGAAGAATTCCTTGAAGAAATGGTGGTCATTCATGGCTTTTTATAGCCAAGCATTGGGTTATTATGCCACCTCTTTTGAATGTGAAAAGGGGCTCTTTAGGGCACAATTAGGTCTTTGACCAGCCTCCCCACGCAGATTGAGCTCGGATTTGGTGTCAAATCGACTTGGGAGTCGATCCATTGGTGGTTGGGAGGCCGACCAGTTTCATAAATGCGTCGTTTGGCAGGCGCGCGGGTTTTTCACCCCACAGCCGCGCATATGCGCTCCAGGTACGAAGATGTTACGTGCGCGCACCCAGTGGGTGCAAAGCGCCTTGTAATTTTTTGGCCATTTTGTATAGTTTTGACCCCTTTCGTTGTGCTGTGGAATTAACCTTGTGCCATGAATGATTGTTTTTCTGTGTTGACGATGCGGAGTTCTTGTCGCCCTGTGCGGACGGAATTTCAGTGATAACACCTATATAGTTTTAGTCAACTTCCATTGATCATTCTTCTCAGTTTTGTGCCTGCCAAATATTTTAGCTGTACAAATCCCCCATATGTGACAATCTTCACTTCATATGGCCCCAACAAATGCATTCTGAATTTACCTGGATGCTGAAGAAATTTACTGTCATAAAGAAATATGGGATCTCCCTCCTTGAAACTCTTCTTCTTGATATGTCTATCTTGCCAAGATTTGTCTCTTGGTTTATGTACTTCCTCGTGAAATCCTACTAGAATCCTTTCCTCCTCCATCTCCATTAGTTGATTCAACCTCTCCTTCATTGCACCTCTTTCTGTCATGCTGGTGATTGTTGCTACGCGCAGACTGGGTACCAGGAATTCCAGTGGTACCACTGCCTCTTTCCCATACCGTAACTTGAATGGTGTTTGTCCTGTCAGCTTCTTACATGTAGTCCTATATGCCCATAATACTGCTGGTATTTTCAAGTCCCAATCATTCATGTTGACATTGAAGATCTTTGTCAGAGCATTCTCCAGGATCTTGTTGAAGGCTTCTACTGTTCCATTTGCTTGAGGACGATATGGTGTAATATTCTGATGATATACTTCAAACTCCTCAGTCATATCCTTGATAGTGCTATTGATAATGTGAGTGCCTTGGTCACTCATCAAAATCCTTGGAGAACCAAATCTAGTGATCACTTTCTCAAACAAGAATTGTGCTACTGCCTCTGCGCGACAGTCTTTTACTGGTGTTGTTTCTGCCTATCTTGTTAAGTATTTTGTTACAGTAATGATATATCTTTCCCCTGACCTTTTTGCTGGTGGATTAATTGGTCCCACAAAGTCTATTGCCCATTTTTCAAATACATGCAAAGTTACTTGTTGTCACACACCCACTACCATAATCAAGTTTTCGTTGATTTCTGAAGAATCAGAGCCCTCGAAATATCTACGGAGGCCTAGCGTAAGCTAGATCTTTCTCTCTCTCTACTCCCATGTGATCACAGGTCATGATCACAGGTTAAACAATCGTGGCGCCTCTTTGTATTTCACGCCTCGGCGCTACAGGGATGTCAAATCGTTCGACTCTGCAACCGTCGAACCCCGAAAGGGTTAGTGACTGGCCAATAGGGATGAATCCCTACAGGGTTAGCAATTGGCCATTAAGAACGAACTTGTCGTGCAGTTGAGTGGAGTACAGGTGGCGAGAGGGGAAACACGAAATGATGGGCAACGTGACCAGGAGACAAGTCCCACTTTACACGCCACACTATTCCAGACCCCCCCCCCCCATTAAAGGCAGAATGGCAAGGGGGGTTCGAAATTCGCCTGAATGTCATTGATCAAGGCGAATAAATCCTGACTGTTCCAGAGTTGCGAGTTCGATTCTGGACCCCCCCCCTCACCGCTAAAGGAAGAACAACAAGGGGGCTCTGGAATGAAGCCTCAGCCATAGATCTGGGCGGGTGGACTTTGGCCATCCATATCTACTTGCCACTTACCCTAAGGTGCACTCGTGCCCCGACTTAAAGTTGACGTCTCTTCCCCACATCTGACGGTCATTATAGACCCTGAGATCATCCGAAGGAATATCGTCCATTCATCGGGACTTAACCACATGCTAACATCTCGATATTTATAAGTCGGGATTTCTCAAGGCAAGAGCCCGACCTCTTGTCAACGGAACTCCTGAATCCCCGATTCCCAATTTCCCAAAATGGGTAATCTCTCGACATGTAGCCTCCCGAAATCGATCGGTCCATGACTACTTCAGGGTTTCCACCATGGAACATCTCGTTCTCTCGTCACCAGGACTCCCGAGTTCCTGACTCCCAATTTCTCGAAATGGTAAATCTCATGACACGTGGCCTCCTTTAATCAGACGACCCAAATCCATTTCGGGGGTTTCTACCATGGAAGGCCCTGATCTTTCATCACCAGAACTCTCGATTTCCTGATTCCCAATTTCCCGAAATGCGTAATCTCTCGACACGTAGCCTCCCGAAATCGATCAGTCTACGACTACTTTTGGGTTTCCACCATGGAACATCCCGATCTCTCGTCCCCAGGACTCCTGAGTTCCTGACTCTTGATTTCTCGAAATGGGAAATCCCATGACACGTGGCCTCCTTTAATCAGATGAACCAAATCCATTTCGGGGCTTTCACCCTTATTCACTAGGGGTTTAACCCTCGGGTATCTCCTGACAGATCCAACAACTGTTGGGTTTTCCAGCCGAGATCTGATGGCTCGGACAAGTTCCTAACCTTTGCATTCTTCCCCAACTTCCTCGACGGGGAAAAATAAATGGTACAGATGTTCTCATGGACCTCGGGGATCTACGATCCCGATCTCGTCGCTATCCACGAAGGTACAGAAAGACAAGGTGGTAAGACATTTAACATCCTACTTTCTCCTACCAAATCTAATGGTAATGAGTGACCCCAGATTTCCCGACGGGATATCATCCGTCGATCAACACCTATCAAGGTTAAGGTACTTATATTTATAGCTTTTTCTTCTTATCTGACGGTCGTGAGTGACCAAAGATCTCCCGATGGGATCTTGTCCGTCGATTCGATACTTACCAGGTATTTCTTAAGGCCTTGCGCCTTCAAGTCCCTTTTCCAGGTTCTTGATGACTTTTTCAAGAAGAGTATCTCTATGGGGAGGTTTACCTAGGGTACTATCTGAGGCAGTTAAGGGTATCTCTTTCTCCTGAGAGCCAGACATGAAGTCTGAATTAGATCAACATGCATATAAATAACAACTTAAGATAGCATAAGCCACATGTAGTCTTTCCATATAAACATACAACTACCAGTACTGATCAAGATACCATACAAACATTCTTATAATGAAGTCATTCATGATTTCACATCTTATGATCATAAATGTCAGCATACATATAATTCAAGATGTCAAAGGCAAAACACTTATCAGAAAGTAACACCAGGGGTTATGCAATTGCTGAGAGGGGTAATCGTTTCCACCCAACCATAGGCTCAACGACTCCCAGCGGATTTACCACTATCCACCCTCGAGCTGAGACCACGATGTTGTGAGACTGCATCTCTGTTTGCCAGTGACCAGGAGTGAAGGTTACTCTCCTTCCTATCTACTATCACCCCCTCTACATATCGCCAGAGTTCTCTTTTTCCCCTTGCGTCGTCCCCCCCCCAATCACTTCTCCCCCATGCCTTATCCTCTTGCGAGGTTATGTGTGGCACGATTTCCCTCACACTGGTCAGGCTTGGCGGCTCTACAGATGGGCGGTTCACCTCCCCATCCCTCATAACTCCTGAGGAGCCATCTGCCTACCAGCCTGCGAGACGTTTAATTCAGGGCTAGTGAGCTGCTTTTGGTTCTCCAGGCTAGAGGAGTCCAAATACGGTATTGATTCTTGGTGGAAGTTAACGCCACCTTTCCAGGTGCCTTCCACCGCCTTTCTGTAGCCATCGTGGTCTCTTTTTCAACACATCCCCTCTGCTCAGTCCTGCTATATATATTCATAATATTATTTACATTCATTGACCTTTTTCACAAGGTCCATTCACATCACACATTCAAATTTCTAAGTTTTCCACAATACTTGGCTAGTATAGTTATTTTTATAGACTAGGGGAAACAGGGTGTTACAATTCCCTCCCCCTTAAAGAAACACCGTCCTCGGTGTTCTTTCTCAAACACATGTCATGCCTTTCTCATTCAACCACTTCAGAAGGATTTACCTTCATCCTCGATCCATTCCTTTTTCAGGATCTCAGTCTTCGTTACCTGCCTTCCATAATTCTTGGACAACAAGCACATTAATCACAATTTTGTGCAAAAACATCTTATTGTTGCTCATAATTCAAAAGGAAAAATTTCATAATTTGAGCACAATACTTATCTGTGCAGTTTATGGATCTGTATCCACATGTTAGTTTTGTTATCCATGCTAATCTTCCACCTTGACGTACCCATTGGATGCATGATTCCAATTCAATAGCTCACAAGAGCTATCATGGTTTCATCTTCCCTTCCATGGTTTTCCCACACAGGAAACTACCCACTGTGTGCATGATCCCAATAGTTTTCAAAAATTATTAAGGTCTCCTCTTCCTTCCGGTCACTCACCCTCCAGGACCAGGCTCAGGCATCCCCTTCACTATTATACAGTCCCTCGGGCGATCCATCTTGCCCTGCCAAGGTTTTCTCGCACAAGAATCTTAGAGATCCTATTGAGTCTTACAGTTGAGGCATCCCTCAGACTTGCTCTGTCGAGGCGTCCCTTCGGCTTGTGTTACATCAACACAATAATTTGGATCATGGCTTATCACGGGGTTTTCATGGCTCAGCAGTAGCCATGTTCATCACCTTCAGCTTTGATAGCCTTCATCTGTTCCTTTCAGGACAAATCTTTACTTCTCACTTGTATCACAGGTACACAAGATTTCGTGAGACATCATCATAAATTCTAACTTTCAGAATTTWATTGYAAACCTRTCACCCACARATTTATCAAGTCTCACGAYTTGTTTTCATATTTGTCCCRCTYAGGAACYAGAYTCATAATTATGGGACTYTCCTTCCCATAACATTTTWGSTCAGCAGGAAATYGGYCTTCCTTATGGGCTTACARCATTGCCATATCCAAGACTCCTTCTTYCTGCATTCATTCCTCAGCTAATCAAATTGTTAGTTCTCATGTACATACATTTTATTGCACCTTTACAACATTGTCACAACAATTTCAGGATTGTGCATACTAACAATCAAATTCACTTTCTCAAAAGGAAATAACATTCCTTGCAGTTTGTCTTAGAAGGCAATCGGTMTTTCCTATGGGCTTACCTTACTTCCACATCCATGACCCCCCCCTACTTCCTGCAATTCATTCTTCAATCAGCCAAACAAATTGTTAGATTTTCCATGTACACACACACACACACACACACACACACACACACACACACACACACACACACATATATTTCCAAACGTAATTCAGCATTTCAAAGGGTTTTAACAAATGTGTCACTATCCATCGCCACATTCATACCCAATGCATTCTTGCATTGATTTCAAGTTCGTCACACTCTATGATCGGTTCTTGGCCATGGGGTGTTGGAATTTAACTGACCTTTTCTTCATACGGGTCATTTGTTTTCATTCATTCTTACAACAGGACCACTCTTCCTTCTATAGGTCGATCACGACCCCAAAGTAGTACATATTAAACTTAAAAGTTTCACATGAATGAGCCCATGCATTATGCCTTCATTAATAACTAGGGTTCCAACACTCATGGCCACCCACATTTGGTTTCCTCTAACACCTATACTACGTGAGTATAAATGTTGGAAGGTCCTCCTTCCTTAATGAGAAATCCCTTGCCTGTCCTTTATGCAAATATGAATTTCCTAGAAGTAATTCCATGCAACGTGCTATCTATGAGCACTTTTGTTTCCAATCGTTCCTTGATTGGTCCATGTGTTCATGACATATCAGTTCATGAATTCTTCTGAGGGTTACAACCAGTGTTTACTACCAGAGGTTCATACCTCCATTATTCAAGTTCTCCTTCCTGAATCATACCCTACTTGGGTATCCAAGGCATACAACTGCCCTGTCAATTTTATGCAATAATAAAATATTTCGGAAGGGGTTCTTACACAATTCCTTCATACCCTATACCACACAGTCACGAATATATTTATACAGGACCTTGGCTGCTAGCACCCTCTCTATGTTCTCTACCTTATCAATAGTGCTTTAGCGGGATTTTCACAGTCCCGTCAACAACCTTTCGACCGCAGCCTTTCCATGGTCACACTCTGCTTGAGGTTGTTCATTATTGACAACTGTCTTTCTCAACAGTTCCAATATTATTCCTTTCTACACATGACATACACCATAGGCATATTAATCGTCATGTAAATTGAAATGCAAATATCATAGTGTTTTAATTAATAAAAACATTTTCAGGCATGTCTAGCATATTTGTATGCACTTCATCACATTATCCTTAATGTTTTTCATGAGTGTAACACAACAGTTCTCAATCATTTTCACAGCATTACAACCATCCGTATTATCGTGTCAAAGCATTTTTGTTCATCAATGTACTAACTTCCTCATTCCATTGAAACATAATGCACAGCAAGGGAAGAATTGAGGGCTCTCCCCTTCTCCCAATTCTTTCTACATCGCCTGGGGATTTTCAGCCCAGTCAAGTTATCTCTAACGTCTCACTATCTTTCCTTAATCATAGCTTCAACCAAGCTGTATCAATTAAACGTACTCATTTATTCATTCAATAATACTTAGGGGTTTACTGGCCTCTTACCAACCATACTAGTTTCCACAGCCGCTCTTTTTCTGAGCAACCCTAGGTTAGACTCATCCTAACTCTTAGGATACTTCAGCGTGCTTTAGTAGTAGCTCTTTTCTCATAATTAATCATGAACATGTGCATCCTACACACTTTCATTCGGTTATCGGAATGGTCAATATTCGGTTATTAGTCTTCTATTACTTACATGATTCTTTCAAAATGTAATCCAGGATTCTTATATGTGGACAAACCTGGTAGCCCATTGTCCAACCTTCAACAATTATTAGGGTTGTGAATCTGTTCCTCTGAAAGAATCCTTATATAGTTCCTCCACCGGGAACTCCTTCGGCATGCAACTTCCTGGTTGCATATCCATCACTATTGTGATGGCCTCAACCTTGAGTTAGCTTTTAGCTTCTTCTTTTTTTTAAACATTCCCCTTAAGGAATATAAACCTGCATCTCTACTATTAAGATCAGTCAATTTATATTCCTCCACAATCCTTCTCATGTGATGCTCAAAGGCGTAATTATTTGTCTCTTATTATGGCAAGAGAGCATCCTTTCTCATTTACCCTTTCATCTAATTATATTGATACTTCCTGAGGAAATGGAATACATTCCCCTCAGGCTATTATTTGGAACATAACTCTCATGACTCCCTAGAATGGAGTCATCTATGCCTCCATGGTATTTATTTAATCTGGACAAGAGCAATACTTGCTTCATGTTTCACTCATCAGGGAAATCATATCATGCCTATAACTATACTCTTACATCAATGTGCATTACTTTGAACGTTTAGTATCATTCATACCTTACTAGTATTAATATCAGGCTTCCTATAATGAACCTTCACACTGCATTCAACTCATGCATATTCATCATACTAGCTCACGCCTTCTCCTCACGTGACCACCGGTGGTGCCCACGATCCGAACTAAAAGGCGCTTTGCATTTCGCAATTTCGGGATTTATGTTGCAAGGAACTCTGGTTCCTCGATCCCTGAAATATGAAAACCCAAAAGACATAAACTAAGGTTTTATCGGCTCTTTTGTTCATATGACCCTTCGATCGGAACCCGGGGTTAACTCCCAGACACGCGTCGGGATCTCGTACCTTGGCGAATCCATGGACATTGCTCCACCATTTCCCAAACTTTTGATCCATGCGGGCCCGACAATCTGGATCCCACGGTCCAGATCTCTCTGGCAATCAATGGTCCTGATCAAGTCTCAGTTTTCCACCTTTCAGGATTCTGGTGGAGTCTTCACCCCCTTAAATCCCGATCCCCAAAATTGAAAAATTTTGGTATCTCCTCGCAACTAACCAGTGCACTACTTCTCCTAGATCAAGCAACTCGAAACATTTTGGTTCTTTCTGAATGGATCTTGACTCTCGATCCCATCCAATCTTCAAAATTATTTTCAGAAGGATTTCTCCCTCTATCTCTTCTGAGCTTTTAAGTTACTTACAAGACTAATCTCATAGTCATAACTCATATAGATGTTACCCTCTTTTTATGGAAACAACCAACAAGGGTCACTCTTGGGAATTAGAAATAGTCCCACAGGACTCCTCTTAATCTTTCTCAAACAACTATCCTTGTTGTCGATTCTAACCATTACAGGTCAGGTAATCTGACCCTACATAATTTCATCAATCCTCTCAATCATGAGAAGTTACATGCTCAAGGTTTAGTCTCTTAATAATACAATGATCATAACTTTATAAGGATCTTACCAGTCCCTACTAGATTTCCCAATCATAAAGGAGTTCTTCATTTGGGTCTTAATCCTTATCTAACCAGCCATCTCAATTGCAAGATATTTTACCTACTTTAGTAGGTAGCCATCGTAACACTAAAACAAGACAACACAGTTCATGTCCCTTGTCTGGCTCATGCAACTTCATAGCACAATTTATTCCACCTCTGTCATTCACACTCAGATCTTATCAATGATAACGATTAGTGCATCCCTACTCCTATAAGAGTAGTTATCATTTTAACAGAGGGATTACAGAAAATTCCTAGATTACAGTTTCATTCTACAATCCTTCTCCTTAAAGAGAAAAAACAGAGAACAATATCTTCTTACGCGGCTCGTACTTGAGCCCAAGGAGGCTAAGTGTTTTAACCATGCTCTGATACCACTTTCTCACACACCCACTACCATAATCAAGTTTTCATTGATTTCTGTAGAATCAAAGCCCCCGAAATATCTACGGAGGCCTAACGTAAGCTAGCTCTTTCTCTCTCTCTCTGCTCTCGCGTGATCGCAGGTCATGATCACAGGTCAAACAATCGTGGTGCCTCTTTGTATTTTGCACCTCGATGCTACAAGGATGTTAAATCGTTCGACTCTGCAACCACCGAACCCCGGTAGGGTTAGTGACTGGCCAATAGGGATGAATCCCTACAGGGTTAGCAATTGGTCATTAAGAACGGCCCTGTCGCACGGTTGAGTGGAGTACAAGTGGAGAGAGGGGAAACATGACACGGTGGGCGACATTATAGGAGACGAGTCCCACTTCACACGCCACACTATTCTGGACCCCACCCCTCCCATTAAAGGCAGAATGGCAAGGGGGGTCCAGAATTCACCTGAATGTCGTTGATCAAGGAGAACAAATCCTGACCGTTCCAGAGTTGCGCGTTCGATTCCGGACCCCCCCCTCACCGCTAAAGGAAGAACAACAAGGGTCTCCAAAATGAAGCCTTAGCTGTAGATCTGGGCGGGTGGACTTTAGCCGTCCAGATATTCTCGCCACTTACCCTAAGGCGCACTCGCGGCCTGGCTTAAAGTTGACGTCTCTTCCCCACATCTGACGATCATTATAGACCCTGAGATCCTCCGAAGGAATCTTTTCCGTTCATCGGGACTTAACCACATGCTAACATATCGATATTTATAAGTCGATATTTCTCAAGGCGAGAGCCCGACCTCTTGTCAACGGAACTCCCGAATCCTCGATTCCTGATTTCCCAAAACGGGTAATCTCTCGACACGTAGCCTCCCAAAATCGATCGGTGCATGACTACTTCAGGGTTTCCACCATGGAACATCCCATTCTCTTGTCACCAGGACTCCCGAGTTCCCGACTCCCGATTTCCCGAAATGGGAAATCTCATGATACATGGCCTCCTTTAATTAGACAACTCAAATCCATTTCGGGGTTTCTACCATGGAAGGCCCTGATCTTTCGTCACCAGAACTCCCGAGTTCCCGATTCCTGATTTCCTGAAATGGGTAATCTCTCGACACGTAGCCTCCCAAAATCGATCGGTCTATGACTACTTCGGGGTTTCCACCATGGAACATCCCGATCTCTCGTCACCAGGACTCCCGAGTTCCCGACTCCCGATTTCCCGAAATGGGAAATCCCATGACACGTGGCCTCCTTTAATCGGACGACCCAAATCCATTTCGGGGATTTTTCCCTTATTCACTGGGGGTTTAACCCTTGGGTATCTCCTGACACATCCAATGGTTGTCGGGTTTTCCAGCCGAGATCTGACAGCTCGGACAAGTTCCTAACCTGTGTATTCTTCCCCGACTTCCTGGATGGGGAAAAATCAACGGTCCAAATGTTCTCATGGACCTCGGGGATCTACAATCCCGATCTCGTAGCTATCCATGAAGGTACAAAAAGACAAGGTGGTAAGGCATTTAACATCCTACTTTCTCCTACCAAATCTAACGGTCATGAGTGACCACAGATTTCCTAGCGGGATCTCGTCCATCGATCAACACCTATCAAGGTTAAGGTACTTATCTTTCCAGCTTCTTCTTCTTATCTGATGGTCGTGAGTGACCACAGATCTCTTGACGGGATCTTGTCCGTCAGTTCGATACTTACCAGGGATTTCTTAAGTCCTTGCACCTTCACGTCCCTTTTCCAGGTTCTTGATGACTTTTTCAAGAAGGGTATCTCTATGGGGAGGTTTACCCAGGGTACTATCTGAGGTAGTTAAGGGTATCTCTCTCTCCCAAGAACCAGGCATGAAGTCTGAATTATATCAACATGCATATAAATAACAATTTAAGAGAGCATAAGCCACATGTAGTCTTTCCATATAAACGTACAACTGCCAGTACTGATCAATATACCATACAGACATTCTTATAATGAAGTCATTCATGATTTCACAGCTTATGATCATAAATGTCAGGATACATATAATTCAACATGTCAAAGGAAAAACACTTATCAGAAAGTAACACCAGAGGTTATGCAACTGCTGAGAGGGGTACTCGTTTCCACCCAACCGTAGGCTCAGCGACTCCCAATGAATTTACCACTAGCCACCCCCGAGCTGAGACCACGATGCTGTGAGACTGCATCTCTGTTTTCCAGTGACCAGGAGCGAAGGTTACTCTCCTTCCTCTCTGCTATCACCCCCTCTGCATATCGCCAGATTTCTCTTTTTCCCCTCGCGTCATCCCCCCCCAATCGCTTCTCCCCCACGCCTTATCCTCTTATGAGGTTGCATGTGGCATGATTTCCCTCGTTCTGGTTAGGCCTTACAGCTCTACGGATGGGTGGTTCACCTCCCCATCCCTCATTAACTCCTGAGGAGCCATCTGCCTACTAGCCTGCGAGACGTTTAATTCGGGGTCAGCGAGCCACTTTTGGTTCTCCGGGCCAGTGGAGTCCAAATACAGTATTGATTCTCGGTGGAAGTTAATGCCACCTTTCCAGGTTCCTTCTACCATCTTTCTACAGCCATCGTGGTCTCTTTTATAGCACATCCCCTCTCAACAGTCCTTCTATATATATTCATAATATTATTTACATTCATCGACCTTTTTCACAAGGTCCATTCACATCACACATTCACATTTCTGAGTTTGTCATAATACTTGTCTAGTATAGTTATTTTTACAGACTGGGGGAAACAGGGTGTTACACTTGTGGTCTTAGGGGCATCTCATCCCTTCTATTAGGTTTACCAATCCTATGACAAACATCACATCTTTGACAATATTCCTTAGTAACTTTGTGAATTGTTGGCCACCATAGTCCTACACGCAATACCTTATGCATGGTAACTTTTCTTGCATAATGTCCTTTGACTATTCCCTCATGAGCTTCTGCCAAAATCCTAGGCCTTTCATGTTCTAGTACGTACCTTCCTAAAATGTTGTCTACACCCATGTTTTATAAGTGCCCTACAATCAAATGATAGTTTGCAACTATGCCTACCAGATTCTTCCTCTACATAGTATTAAACTCTTGTGGCACATCCATGTACTCAAGTATTCAATAATATCAACAAAGTATTCATTGGCTACTTGGACTGAAAATAATTGTGCATCAGGGAATTTGTCTTCCAAGTTGGTAGGTTCTTCTCCATTCATTACCCTAAACAGGGGATCAGGTCCTACATTTAGCTTTCCTGGTTTGACTATCACTTCAAAATCGAATTCCTGAAATAACAATATCCATCTACAGATCCTCCCCCCCAACACTGGCTTGTTGACTAGGTATTTGAGGGCTAAATGATCTGTGAACATATTGAAGTGTTTGCCCAATAAGTAATGTCTAAACTTCTGAAGTGTATAGACCATATCTAGACCTTCTCTTTATGTAGTGTTGTAGTTCTTCTATGATTCTGAATTTTTTTTTCTTGCAAATGCTATAGGATGATCCAAATCCCTTGCTCATGGTTGCACCAGAATTGCTCCAAGTGCTATAGCTGATGCATCTACATGCACATGGAATGTCTTTTCCCAATCTGAGAATACTAGAATAGGTGTTGTTACCATCTTTTCTTTAAGGGTGTCCAAACCTTTTTGACAATCCTCATTCCACTAGAATTTAGTGTCCTTCTTTAACAAATTCTCCAATGGCCCAGTGACCTGTGCATACCCTTTTATAAAAATTTTGTAGTAGCCTGTATATACCAATGTTTCTTTCAACTGGTGCACTGATTTTGGTGGTGGTAAATTGGAAATATCTGCAATCTTGGCAGGATCTACTAGAAATCCTTGTTTGCACACTATGTGTCCTAACAATATTCCAAAAGGTGTCCCAAATATGCACTTATTGATATTCAATTATATCTGACACTGCCTGCATCTTTCCAACATCATCCTTAACACCTCCATATGGTCTATTAGTAGATTGTATACAGTCCAATTGTCCATATATACTTCTAAAAATTGATGTATGAACTCCCTAAAATAAACTATTACTACCCTTGAAAATATAGTTGGTGCATTCTTGTTGGCCCTCGACCATGTTTTGGAGACCCTTGGTTGTGTTTGACCACTTTTGGGACTTCGACAGGCTGATTGAAGACGGAGCGCTCGGGCGAAGCTAAGATCACGGGATCTTGCCCCCTTTTACAGGCTTTTTGGTTTTAGGTTTTATGTAACGTGTATGGGATGTGGGCCCATGGGTTTACCCATGCTTAGGACTCTTTGGTGATGCATAAATAGGAAGCTAAGAAATGTAAGAAGTAGTACTGGATGTGTGTGGCTTAGTGCAAGTATTTGTAATCGACTTTGTGCATATTGTGTGTTAAGACTTGCAGAGATAAGTGCAACTGATTGTAAAAGGCTTTGTGCATAGACGGTGTAGAGGCTTGGTGCTTGGACCTAACTTGGGAAAGGAGGATCTGGCTAGGTGCATGCAGATCTCCTATCCTATGTGGAGTTGGATTTGTGGCTCTGTTCATGTAAGAAGATTTGAATAATCTAATAAAGAAGAAGAAGAAGAGTTGGTGGACGTAGCCCCACGCTGGCGTGAACCACGTATATCTTGTGTTGTGGTTGCTTTCTGCGATGTTGTTGATATGTTATTGATGTGATCTATGCTTGGTGATGTAATATTTATCTATGTTAGATGCATTTGATGTAGTATCTTGGTTCCTTATATGTGAATGAATACTAGATCTACTTTGATTCTATGTGATGAATGGTTAGAAATATTTAGATATTGATAAATATTGCATTGTTCTGTAATTAGGATTTAACCTACGATGTGAATAAGTGTTAAAGACTAATGCATATTATTGGCTAAGTTCTTTGTTAAAGTGTTGTAATCAGATATCAGTGTCCTAGCTAGGTTGTAGACACTTGAGTCCTGCAACCCCCCTGCCTCTATCTCGGGTGAGACTTCATATACTTCACAAGTGTTTCTAAAAGGGCCGGTAGTTAGGGTTTTGTTGGTGCATTGTTGAAGCGTTGAACCCTAGGTTTTCCCCTATACCAACAAATGGGTTTGTTGCTGGGACTTGAAACTATGATTGATGGGAACTGAAGAAAAGAGAAAGCTCTGTGCATAGATTTGTTGCTATAGTGCACAATATTATAATTGACTTGCGAAGATATATGCTAAGAAGGGAGCCGGATATGAAGAAAAGAGGTAATATTTTAAAGCATTGTGCTCTGATAAAGGTAAGATAAGTGGAAATTTTTGTTTCGAAAGAATGGATCTACGTGTGTTTGATAGATTTCGAAGGAGTCTGAAAACTAGGGAACAACTAGAAGAAAGAGGATTTAATATGAATATATATGATAAATTTCATGAAAGATATGTTATCCCTATGCATAGAAAGGATTTTTGGACTAACAAGTGGATGCAGGGCCCTAGAAAGAATTTTTTGCAGGTCCATCACCGTGATCCCAGTGCGCAATACAGGAAAGGTTGGGGATCGTTTAAGAGAAAGAGAGGATTCACTCTTTGTTATAATTGTAGAAGACCGAGACAAGTTGCTAAGGAATACCCTAGTATAGGACGATTCCTAGAAAGTACTTGGGAAATTTTGGGAAAGGTTGCTATGATTCCTTCATTTGGAGGAATAGGATTGTTTACAGGAAAGATGAAAACTCTATGTGGAAGACTTACTCATGTATCTATGAGTGCTCATGGAACATTGACAGAAGAAGAATTTGAAGTCATTAAGTTTGTTGAGAACAAATCTCCTTTTGCACTTTTGTTACGAAGGACTTGGATTGAGAGAGATTAGATCTGAAGGAAAGAAGAAGAGGAAGTTATAGAAAAAAAAAAGAAATAATTAAGGGATTTCATGGATAGGAGAATAATGCGCTTAATAGAAGAACAAGAGGAAAATTCGAAGAAACTGAGGGCTAGAGACCTGGTTGTCTAAGTTGAAAGAACACAAGAAGGCTTAAAGAACTTATCCATGCAGAAGAGAAGAGCACCTACTCTAGAAAGAATAAGAGAAGAAGTATTACCCTCGAACCCTGTGAACGACACTCAGCAGTGAGAAGTTACTATGCCAAGAAAAGATAAGAACAAGAATGGAAAGAGGAATCTAGAGACACAGATCAAAAGAAAGAAAGCAAGAAATATCAGTAAGAAGAAAACAACGCTAGAAAAGTTTTAGGAGATTCTAGAGAGGACCTCGCAGAAGGAATGCTTGCAGAACTTGAACCTCGTACAATAGAATAGCACAGAGCGACACTTCACCATGAAAAAGAAATATGATCGTTGGAGGCATCCCAACCGTTATAATGACGCTCCAGAATGACTAGAAACATAATTATTGCTGGAAAGATCAACATTGGGTCATTGGGACCGTGCCATAATGGATGGAATCGTATTGATTGAGGCATTCTTGCCCATTGGAGGAATCTTTTACAACTTTGCCTATTTAATCCATTGAATGTCTTACCGGGGACACTTTTGCAAATTGTGATTATCTGAGCCCATAGAGAACTAATTTCTATCATAATGTGCTTATTGAGACCTCACCACCTGATTTTCTTACCTTGAGTGCTTGTCCACCTACTTGAGACATATGATCTAGAGCATGCATGTCGGACGACCTTAGCGTAGTAGAGAAGTCTGTCGAGGAGATCCTAATAGACCTTATGGCTGAGAAGGTCATGTTCACAAGAGCACAGGCCTCGTCAACAAGAGGATTGAAATCATCCCTGTCGACTGCACTTCGATCTGGGCCATCCTGAACTGTGACAGAGAAAAGAAGTAAGCACCACGATGACCTGGCGAATGAGAAGCTCATCCCGTCAGTCTTGCCTGACTATATCCCACCTCTGGCTGGCACAGTTAGTCGTGAAAACATCCCAAGAGATTTTGACTATACATTGATCACTACATACCTCCCGAAGGGGATACATGTAGTTGGACTGCAGTTGGGACCGCAGTTGGGACAAATTATGATGCCCAGGATCAGTGATTTCAACTTAGGAGACCGCAAGAATTATGGAATGTTCATGCCACATAAGTACTTAAAAAAGAAAATGGGGAAGAATTCGAAGATAGTCCCCTAGTCATGGACCATGGACATCACAAGATCAACAATCCTTAATGTGATGAAGATACCGCACTTCGACAAACATTAGGAGGTTAACACATGCGTTAAACTCCTCCTATCATGCTTCCATGGAGGGTACCTATGGTTGGATAGGTGCATCACTGTAGATCCAACGGTGATCCACCAAATCACTGGATTGAGCATGTAGGGACCGAACCCTCAGGATTTGTACCCAGGGAAGGTTGTAGATCGCGCCCTGGCGTAGCAAATAAAGGACACATATGGTGATGTAGAGAAAGTGAAGCGGGGCTACAAGGTAGCCTCGATCCAAAATGGTGTAGTGTGCCTATCTTTCCAGTTGATCGCTGGTAAGATCGTCAAGAAGAACAGACCACGCAGGTCACAGGCTTCTTCGTCGAACTTGTAGGAAAGTGTGTCGAAGGGAAGCAAATGAACTGGTTGAGCTACCTCATCAACCAGTTGGAGAAAGATTGCGGTGAAGTGCAAGATGACGGTACAAGTTTCACTTCAGTTGGTTGTTGATTCTCATTTCCTTTGTCTCTTGGGAGATGCTAGAAGGAGCAACCTTCCCTGAAGTTGAGTCGTCTGAACCACTGGCTGCGAGGTTCACCACCTTGTGGTACTCAAGCGATATGGCGAAGTAGTGGAAATCAAACACTGTCTTCCACACTTACTATCTACATCTCACACGAGCCATTGATTCATTCCCCTGAATGACCCTGAATACACTCCATCAGTTCAAGCCAATAGCGAAGTTCCACACAAATAGGCACTTCATTTACATCATTGTGCGTAGGGATGAAACCAAGGAGGAGCTACAATCATACTATAAATTAACTGATGAAGACATGTAGGGGATAAATAAGGAGTGGTCGGATGAATTCCTTGTACCAGTTGAACAGACGAAGCTCTCCAACCCTAATATCATAGGAAGTCCTATGGTCACCCGGGAAGAATGTGATGGACCCTGCAGCACCAAGAAAAAAAAGAAGGAATAGGTGCAGGAAATAAACAAGCCATCAGAGGAAATTGCGTTGGAGTCACATGGAAGAGGAGGATATGAAGAAGTATACCAAAAAGAGGATGAAGGGGAAGAAGAAAAGAAGGAAAAGGTGAAGTGACACCACCTAAATATCTCCTTATAGAGATCAAGACGTCAAAGAAAAGAAAGGTTTATCCAAAGAAACCCTCAGTGCGGAAGAATTCATGAGCCAATAAGCCTCAATTACAGATGTTACTTATAATGGATGATATTGACCTCATCATCGCAGTTGTATCAGATACCTTAGAAGACATTTTGCAGCAAAATGAAGCCAAACATGAGACAATGTATGACAGGATTGAGGCAGAGCTCAAAGGGGTACAACATGATCTCTATTCGATTCACGCAATGTCTACTGCTTCGTTGTTATTAGGGGGTCTAGAAGTAGGATATGAGCCTGCCCAACTATGCAGATTAGAAGATGTGACAGAGGATCGCCTTCATTGAGTACAATAAAAAAAAGAATAGGCCACATAGGCCTTGAAGCAAGAAAAGGAGGAAGATCTAAAGAAAAGTCAAGTTGCGAAGCAAGAGAAAGATTACCTCCTAGTGAAGTTTGAAGAGGACAGAGAGCAGATCTAGAGAGAGAAAGATCAGCTACTTACAGAGTAGATTGGAGTTAGAGAAGCAGTCACTCGAGAGATTCGATCCATGCCAGGATTAGCACAAATGGAAGAAGAGACACCTAATATCCAAGTGGTGAAGCTCGCTAAATCCATTCAATAGCTTGAAAAAAGAGTATCAAAACTGGAATTGCAAGCAGTGTCAAGAACTTCATAGGAACTGTGAGATCAAAGGGAAGCAACTGCCCGGAGCGCAGTCAAAAGAATCAAGGCATTGGCATTAGAATGCAAGTAACTCATTAACTAAAGTGTGTAGACCTATGAGCACCTTGCAGAGGACCCATAAATAATAACATTAGAAGCACAACTTCAAGAGGAAAAACAACAAGCATCGACAGTGCAAGCGCAGCTAAAACTACTTTCAACAGTTGAGAAGATGAAAAGGTCATAGGAATAGCGCACAGTTCAACATCATGTCCATGCCATCCAGAGTAGAGTCATGGAAGTGACCCAGAGACTCCATCCGGTAGAGGATGAAGTCTGCAAAATTTTTGAGGAGATCGAGAGACAAGGTGCACAACTAGAACAAGTGATCACCACAGTGGAATAACACTTGCAAGGACCTATCACCGAGACAATCGTTCAAGAGTTCCCTAAGCAGGAGCCTCTAGTGAAGCAACAAGTCAAGGTAGCTCGAGCCAAGTTGGAGGCCTTCGAAGAAGAATTGCCTAGATCAGAGTGACTCAGAACGAGTCACAGGTGAGTGTTGGGGGCATGTTGGCCTTTGAATAAGTTTTGGAGACCCTTGGTCATGTTTGACCACTTTTGGGACTTCGAAAGTCTGGTCGAAGATGGAGCACCCAGGCAAAGAGAAGATCGTGTGATCTCGCCCCCTTTTACGAGATTTTTGGGTTTAGGGTTTATGCAATGGGTATGGGATGTCGGCCCATGGGTTTACCCATGCTTAGGCCTCTTTTGTAATGCACAAACAGGGAGCTAAGCAATGTAAGAAGTAGTGTTGGATGTGTGTGGCTTAGTGCAAGTATTTTTAATCGGCTTTGTGCATACTGTGTGTTAAGACTTGCAGATCTAAGTGTAAGTGATTGTAAAAGGATTTGTGCATAGACTGTGTAGAGGCTTGGTGCTTGGACCTAACTCGGGGAAGGAGGATCTGGCGAGGTGCACACAGATATCCTATCCTATGCGGAGTTGACTTTGTGGCTTTGTGCATGTAAGAATATTGGAAGAAGATAATAAAGAAGAAGAAGAAGAGTTGGTGGACATAGCCCCACGCTGGGGTGAACCACATATATCCTGTGTTATGGTTTCTTTGTGCGATCTGGTTGATATGTTATTGATGTGATCTATGCTTAGTGTTGTAATATTTATGTATGTTAGATGCATCTGATGTAGTAGCTTGGTGCCTTATATGTGAATGAATACTAGATCTACTTTAATGCTATGTGCTGAATGGTTAGAAATATTTAGATCTTGATAAATACCGTGTTGTTCTGTAATTAGGGTTTAACCTACGATGTGAATAAGGGTTAAAGAATAATTCATATTATTTTCTAAGTGATTTTTTAAAGTGTTGTAATCACAGATCTGTGTCCCAGCTAGGTTGTAGACACTTGAGTCCTGCAACCCCCTTGCCTCTGTTGGGTATGTGTTATATTCTTTGCATGTGTGTGTGTGTGGGTGCGTCAGATACGGCAACTGTGTCTGCATTAGATACGACAACTGCGTCTGCGTCAGATACGACAATTGTTTTTTGGGCGGTTTTTTGCTATTTTTAGCGGATTTTGCTATTTTTAGCTGATTTGTAAATTAATCCCGGATTAAGGGATTAGGGTTTTGGTATATACATAATACCTAAAAACATTGTATATATTGTATGGCAAATGGTGAAATTCGATATAATGAAAATAAGAAAGGTTTTCCCGGTTGAGGGTTTCGGGTAAAAATCTCTGTGTACTCTGTGTATGAGCCATTGATTAATTTATGTATTGCTTAAGAATCTATATGCATTGCTTTACTTCGCAGGTTTAAAACTTACATGTGGTATCAGAGCACGTTTTTGGCTTCAGAGGGATGCCTTTGTTGCTGAGGGTTTGGCTCGGTCTTGATAGATCAAGTTTATCTTGGGTCTGTGATAAACCTGGGTTCAGTGAGAGATTTTGCAGTGGAGATTTGAGTAAAGTAAGAGGAATGGAGATCTCATATAGAATCGAGATAGAGAAGTTCAATGGAAAAAACTTTGAGCTATGGAATCTCAAGATGGAGGACCTTCTTGTAGACAAAGAACAATGGATCGTTGTGGATCCTAGTACACAGCCTACTGGTACACCATCTACAAGAACACAAACTACTGGTACACAACCTACCAGTACACAAACTACTAGTACACCAGTTACTGGTATGTCAAAGGAAGATTGGGACAAGTTGGACAGAAGAGCAAGTAGTACCATTCGACTCTGCCTGGCAGATTCGGTGTTGTTGAATGTCTCAGGAGAATCTACAGCCAAGGAACTATAGGATAAGTTAGGGAATTTGTATCAATCAAAGTCCCTGGTAAACAAGTTGTTTCTTCGAAAGAAGCTGTATCATCTTAGGATGGAAGATGGAGATTCTGTGACAAAACATCTAAATGCCTTTAATACTCTGGTAAGTCAACTTG
>ML778405.1:1344538-1383356 GCA_009831015.1 Picea engelmannii
GCATTTATTAATATAGTGGACCTAGTCCACCTTACATTGAATGACCACATTCCCATATATTAAATGACTTCCACTAATAACACATAACTACATTCCCATTGGGTACCTCCCTAGGTATACCACATCCTCAGCTTCTTAGCTATTACAGTTTATTTCAAAAACCCTAACCCTAATGCTGTTAGGTTTTCCTGCATGTGCACCTTGCATCCTTTCCTCGCACATGCTACTTTTCCTTCTCGCTTTCTTTTTCCAATTCTGGGTTTTATCCTCCAAAAATAGTATTTCCTCAAAATAGGCATGCGCCCAACATTGAGGTATGGGGGTTCATCATGAGAAGAGTGTCAGAGACAAGAGGGGATAAAAAAAGGGTTGTGGTGCTTGAAAAGTGCTGCCAAGAGTATATGTGAAAGTTGATGAAGAAGACTAATCAGTTACTGATCCAAAATCAGATCTAGGAGGCTCCTGAGGTCCAAAAAATGCTCAAAAGTGAAAGTTATCGGAATCATATGAAACCAATTCCATTGAGACCGTCTTGTTGCATTGATTCCAGCCATATATTTACTTCCTCAAACAAACGTAGTATGCGAGCGTTATCACACTCTGAAGTTTTGCATAAACAACAAAAAGTCAACAGTCAAAGGGTGACATAACACTTTCTGGAGGTGACACGTGGCAGTGACAGAGGTGACATGTGGAAGAGGTGACATGTGACAGGTGAAATATAGAACACTTGGCAGGTTGCAAGGTTGATTGGACAGTCGAGTGGCAGGCTGGCTGAGATTAGTTGGCCAATACTAAAGTGACACGTGTCCCAATCTAGTGATGCCATGTGGCACCTTGATTAGGATAAATGGACTGATTTTAAAAATCAGATCTATTTATCTACCTAGGTAATCGAACTTGTGACCTCTCGAATGCAAAAAACTACATTCCACATGCTAGCAAATTGGCCGACCATATCACTTGTTATATGGATGTCACATATTTATTTAAACTATGCGTTACATGCAACGAATACATAGTATGTGGGTTGTAAACCCTATAATATGGTTTTGAAACTATATCCCAAGATGTCCTGCCACATAAAGTGAGCCGAAGACTTTCATTTATGGTTATTTTAACCATTTTTAAAATCTTTCATATTTTATGCCACCATATAATGTGGTTATATTAAAGTGGATTAAGCCTATAAAGGGGTTTATTAAAATATTTTGGAATATTTGTGGAATATGGTTGTTAACCATATAATTTAAATCCCATAATATTTGGAATGCAATTAAGTGGGCGCTTGACCAGGAGCATGAGACATAAATGAAAAGTGGGTTTTGACTATAGGATATGGTTTGTTTTTTAAAACCATATTTCATATTTTATGGAGATACACTTATAGCTTGTGAGATTCAAGCCCAAGGAAGAGGAGGTTTGTTGGGATTTGATCCCACGACCTCACACTATTTAACCAAAACACTTACTACTACACCAGAGGTTGAATTGATGAAGAATAAAGCAGAACAGTCTAATTTATGTAGGAAAAACGAGCGAGCCAAACAAATTTTGGAGGCCATTTTTGGGAGCTACACTCAGTCTTTTTTAATGCCATCAGTTGTATTGGATTTCTAAGGTCGAGAAGAACATAGTGAGACCAGTATGAGATCCATTTGATGCAATTTTTATGTACATTTTGATAATTTGAAGAAATTAATAAGAAAGCCTCCCCCACTGAGACAGAGGCCCGAAGAAATAGACAACCTTGTCGAACTCCATTATCAAGCTTCGTGTTATGGTTTTCTACTTTTCTTGCTTTGTTTCAGATCTCTACATGTTTATATGGATGTTATGTCTTCTCATATTTTCTTCCTCTTTCATTAGCTTCCTAATTGGTTAATCAACACATTCTTAATAACTCAACCATTGTCATTTAAAAGATATTTTCAGATCAGTTACACAAGGAGATCATCCTTAAGAAGAGTCATACAAGAGATTTAGAGAATTTGAAAGAGTTGTAGTTACATGGAAGGTTGGCCAACAAATGGTTGAAGGAAAGTTTGGAGATAAAGATGAGAGTTATGGAGAGAGTAGATGAGATGGAGAAAAGTCAGAATAAAGAATCACAATCGAAGTCACCACCTAGGATAAAGACTCAATTGTAACCTCTAAAGAAGTTGAGGGAAAATCAATCCCTCGAGTTCCTGAAGATGTGAAGTATACTACAGGACATAATATATATGGCCTCCTAATGTGACCCCCTAGGTGAAATAATACCATCCCGAATACACATGAACCAACCTTAGATCTCCTAGTCCCTTAGTGCAATATTCGAATACAGTAAATTCTACAATAAACTCAACCATAATTCTTGTAATTTCTCCTCATTCTTGTCCAACTAGTTCTATTCATATCAGTAGCAGTAATATGGCAATTTTTTTAGTGTTATATAAACTAGGACCTCTAGGATTTATCTTGATAGGGTCCCAAAAACCTCCCATGGCACATCAACATGTTGGATCCCTCACTCGATACCCAAAATTCTGAGGTAAAGGGGATGAGGATGTGGAAAAACATTATTTCCTTTGTGAGGCCATCTGGCGGTCTCATGGAACTTTGAATTCTAATAAACTAGTTGAGTTTCAAACCATGTTAAGGAGTCGGGCATTAAAATTGTACCACAAGTCAAAAAAAAAATTATCGCCAAATTTAAACTACCCCAGTCAGATCAACAAGCTCTTTCTCAATTGCGAGAAATCAAATAGAGAGATGGGGAATCTTCCTGGGAGTATGACCAAATATTCAAAGACGTGATAGGGAAATTATCCAACCCCATTCATGAAGACCACTAGTAGGAATGGTTCATTTAGGGACTTTAACCATTAGCTCATATTCCCTTAACCCATCAACGAATAACTACATTGCGGGAAGCCCTATAATAGGCCATGAAAATTGAGGTGATGGAGGGATATCCTGGAATATTTTGGGTAATAAGACCACCCAATGACTATAATATTATGCAAATGAGGGGCCATATTTCCTCCTTGACTGATAAGATTCAATAATTGACCATTCCTAAAGTAACCCGCCCTCAAGTTTGGTGTACTGGTTTCTATACTGAGGGGCATACATCGACGAAATGTCCCAAACTAAGGGGTACAATACCCCCCCCGTAACCCATGGCACCTCCACCAATAGGAATGTCTAGAGGAGTTGCGCAAGTCGCAACTACAACACCATTCCATGGCCCTATGTAGTACCATGCCTTCCCAAACCATTAGGGTACTCAAAATGATGTCTATTGTGAAATCTGTCGAAGTCATGGGCACCCCCCTCGACATTTCTCAATCCTACAAAATTACACTCCCGTTCAAAACACAACCTACTATGAATTCTATGGGTCACCTACTCACACTGCCAAACAATGTTGCGCGTTGGATGCTCTTTTGGACATACTAGATAACTCTATATTCAAGGTTGACAAAGTTCCTCAAAGATTTGGAGGAGGACGTAGAGGTGGTGGAGGTTTTAGAGGTGGATGAATTGGTGGAAGAGGGCCAACTCAGTGTTATACTTGTGATGAGCAGGGACATCTCGCTTGAAATTGTCCTCTTCTGATATGTCCTTGGTCTGCCCAATGTAGAAACAATAACCATGCCACCGAGTATTGTCCCGATTTGATTGAAAAATAGGAGGATCACACAAGACAATGATGTGCCAAGTTGATAAATTCAAAGCCTCGACCTGTCATTGAAGAAAAGGAACCAAATATTATTATTATTACTACATGAGGAACATGGAATGGTGTTGATGTTGAGAACTTGACTCAAAGTAAGATCCGCAAGGCGGTATTGGAAGATGTCACATATGACCCCCTGGTCCAAAAACAATTCTTTAAGGATTCTTTTGAGATATCTCGACAAGTTTCTAATCTTACAATTCCAATAACTGTAGACTCAAGCCATGAGCCTCAACAACGATCCTCCAATGTGACCCTAGAAGACTATTGAATTGTGTTTCCACTTACTTTTTGATATTTTGAATGATGAAAAAATCACCAGGGAGTTTCAGAACAAACTCAAGGGGATTTTATAGATTGAAACAAACCCAAAAGAGTTGATTGTTGCTCATCTTCCTGAAATACATACATGTAGAATACACAGAAGGAAGTAGAGATCCATACAATAATTTATACTAAATACTCACAATGTCGGTTACAAAATTAATGATGTTATATTAGATTTTGGGTTTGACGTCAAGATCCTACCAAAGAAAACTTGGAAAGACATGGGTAAGCCCAAGATGGTCTATTTTCCCATTCAGTTATGGATGGCCATTCAGTATTGTAACTACCCTATTGCGAGGAAACACAATTTTGAAGTGGACTTAGATGGAGTTAAAAAAATGGCCGACTTTGAGGTTATATAAATCATGGGGGAAAATTACCCCTACCCAACTTTATTGGGAATCGATTGAGTTTATGAGAATTATGTCATTATATATCTTAAGAAGGAACTCATGAACTTTGAAGCAAATGGTATGAAAGTAACCCAACAACTATATCCCTATGGAAGTCCCCAATTTACGGATTCGGTAGAGGGGAATATGGAAGAGTATACCCTGGAATCTCTACACTTTGACTGTAGGAAAGTGAGCGGATTATATTAACCTAATTGCAGACAACTCGGTAAGTTGTCGCAATATTTAGTGTGTTGGAGAAGATTCAGAGGTAGCATTCGACAATTGGAAATAGGGAAGACATGATAACTTTTCATGACATTGCGTGACTATTAGAGCATCTAGGTGGATTGGATTTGAGGTTAGAGAATACCATGTGTATGATGGCACTTCAAATTTGGCCAATTTTCTAGTTGAAGTAGAGAATAAAGTTGCGCTAGAACAAAGACTTCCTGTATTGGATGTTGCGTTATGATTCTCTTCAACTAGATGGTGGGCCACTCATAAGGGTAATTTATCTTCTTGGGATGAAGAAAAGTGTGCCATCCAACATCTCTTTATTCCCCCTTCGCAACTTACTTCGCTGAATCTGGACCAGTCAACTTTGGAATTATATGATGGGATTTCAAACCCAAGGGAGCACGTAGCGCACTGTATTCAAGTATGGGAAGTTGCACAACTACCTTCTCAATTGTGGGTGCATTGTTTATTCATTCCTTGGGATAGAATCCAATTGATTTGTATATACACGAGGAATCTCGATGCCAAAATACTTGCTAGGAAAGCCTTCAACGATAGTTTTTTCAAGACTTCTTATTCTCAGGTAAGTCCCATGAAATCACTTTAGCTTTGCAACAGATTAAGAAAATAATTTTTGTTGATGAAGTTAAGCCTATACATCCTCCCATTATCTATCCTAAACACGAGTAACTCCTTCATAATAGTCTTTACCCATCCCATGTTCGATTACTTGCGGTATGTCTTACTATTGATAGAAACCCACAAGATCTTGATGATCTTGATGAACTTAGGAATATA
Organism: Picea engelmannii; assembly: GCA_009831015.1. Taxonomy (NCBI): domain Eukaryota; kingdom Viridiplantae; phylum Streptophyta; class Pinopsida; order Pinales; family Pinaceae; genus Picea; species Picea engelmannii. The sequence continues at coordinate 1,350,020 of ML778405.1, forward strand.
ACATTTTAGGAATCCAAAGGGACTATGGAGGTTATAGATACTATCCCAAATGATGTCAGTAGTTCCTATACCAAACCCTTGAATTTTCAGAAATTCAATATAGGAATTGATGAGCATCCTAAGCTAGCATCCATTGGAGACTATTGGGATGGAAAGACTATGAAAAAGATACAGGTTCTATTGCGGGAATATGAGGATTTTTTCCCTACAAAATTCTCAAATCTAAAAGGTATTAAGGGATATTTAGGGAAGATGAGGATGGATTTAAAGTATGAATCAATACCATTCAAGCATAGGACATATCGGCTAAATCCCCGAGTTAAAGAGAAAGTGAAGAAGAATATTTATATAAGGATGCTCACAACTAGGATGATTTTCCTTATCAATAAGGCTGAATGGATCAGCCCTATCATGATACAAACCAAGGAAGGTATGAAATATATACAAGTTTGTGTGGATTACAGAAGCCTGAATGTTTCTTGTGTACATGACCCCTTTCCTACCCCCTTTAGCAATGAGGTACTAGATCAAGTAGCGAGAAATGAGGTATATTCCTTTACAGATGGGTTCTTCATATATCATTAGGTTCAAATCGCTGAGGAATATAAGAAGAAGACTACTTTTACTACTCAGTGGCGATCATTTTCCTACAATGTTATGCCTTTCAGTTTTAAGAATTCCCAACAATATTTTCTTGGATCGTGATCGTAGCATTCTGTGATTTCATTCATAAGTTCCTTGAGGTATATCTGGATGATTCGAATGTATACAACTTAATTAAAGAGAACATTGGGATATTACGCTTGATGTTGGATCGCTATAGACAGTTACAAATTTCCCTTAATATGCAAAAATGTATTTTCTGTGTACTATTTGGAAATATGTTGGGGCATATTGTTTGTTGGGAAGGAGTGCTAACCAATCCTACGAAAATTGTAGTTATTATCAATATGCCTCCTCCTACCACTATCAATCATTTGTGCACGACCCTGGACCATACTGGTTATTACTACCGATTTATTAGGGGTTACACGAGCATAACAACACCTTTGGAACAACTTCTCAAGAAATCTAAAGGGTTTTGTGGACTTGGGATTGTGATAAAGCATTCATCCTACTAAAACATAAATTGAGCACTGCAATTAATCGAGATTCCTCTACAATTGCACTCGGTGCCATTCTTGTGCAACCAGGGGAAGGAAAATTGGACCATCTTATATACTTTTCCAATAAGAAACTTTCCAAAGCTGAATGAAACTACACCATGACTGAAAGGGAAGGTTTGGCTATGGTGTATGCTTTACAAAAGTTTAGGCATTATTTACTTTGAATTCATTTTAAGATTTTTACTAACCATTCTGCTTTGAAGTATTTGGTGAACAAACCCATGTTACAAGGTTGCATTTGTAGGTGGTTTCTATTGTTTCAAGAGTTCTCTTTTGAGGTCATTGTTAAGCCTGACAAGTTAAATGTCTGGCCAGATCAATTGTCTCACCTAGAGTCTAGAGAAAGTGGTGGACCTGTAGAAGACTGACTCTTAGATGTAGATATGTTCCATATTGAGGCTATTCCTAATTATTTGTTGGACATTTCCCTATTTTTGACTACTGGTACTACACCAACAAGATATTCCGCAACACAAAAGGGGAACCTAGTGATTCAAGCAACATATTATCAACTGATTGCAAGGAAACTTTGTAAATTGGGATTGGATTTTATCTTGCAGTGATGTGTTCTTGACCATGAATGAACTGATATTCTATGGGAATGTAACAGTGGAGTTGCAGGAGGACACATTCGTAGAAAGGCAACTGCTCAAAAAATCCTACTAGTAGGACTATGGTGACCTACAATGTTTAAAGATGCTATGGAATATGCTTGGGTCTGTTATGTATGTTAGAGAGTCGGAAAACCATCCCTTCGCGACGAGTTTCCTCTGCACCATGTTCATGCACTACAAGATTTTGAAAAATGGGTTGTTGATTTCATCGATCTGGTAAATCCTACAACCAATCATTCCAAGGCTAGATACATAATTACCGCAACTGACTACTTGAATCGTTGGGATAAAGTAGAGGTTGTTCGTGATTTTTCTATGACCACAACAACATGATTTATTTTTTAGAATGTTGTTACCAGGTTTGGTTTTACTCGCAACTTGACCAATGACCAAGGAGCCCACTTTCTCCATAAAATTATAACAACCCTTAACATAACATTTTTTATTCAACATCATAAGAGAAGTCCTTATCATCTGCAAGATCATAATGGAACAATGGAGGCATTTAAAAAAATATTGGAGGTGGGGTTTACTAAGGTTTTTTGTGCAAATTAGGATGATTGGGATGAGCGAGTTCATACTGTGTTATGGGTGTACCAGACTACCAAAAGGATATTAAATAGGTACACCCCATTCCAACTAGTATATGGTCAAGAATTAGTTGTGCTAGCTGAGTTTCTCACCCTAAGTCTTTTCATTGCACATGCTACCAAGATGACCGCGGATGAATCCATTGCTGTGCGGGTGGAGGAAATGATGGAACTTGAGGAAGCTAGGTTTCTAACAGTGTTTCATCAGACTATGGAGAAATCCCAACAAAAGGCCTGGCATGATCAAGATATAATTCATAAGTCATTTGCATAGGGTGATTTCATGCTCTTATATGGAAACAAGTATAAAAAACATCCAGGCAAGATCCAAATGAATTATCTTGGTCCTTTTGTGGTTGCAGAAATTCGTGAATATGGAGCTATCAAATTAACTCAACTCGATGGATTTATTTGACCTAGCTAGGTGAATGGTGCATGCTTGAAGCCCTACCTGTTTGCTGCATAATTATAGTTTCACTACGCTCGTGGTTCCGGGAGTAGGCTAGTAAGTAGGATTTCCATTTCTATATATGTTTTACTTTTTGTCAATACATGATGACATGTTCTATGTTTACGTGTCTTAGTGCTTCATTTTCTTGTCCAATCCATCCAACCTGGATATTCACTTTTTGGTTGGGGATGTCGCAGTCACATCCTCTCATACTTAATGCTGCTAAAATTTGAATCTTGTGCTCTTGTGTCATCATGTGGGTCATTAAAAGTCATTAGTACCATTTTACTCTTCATTATGTCTTTGTTTTCACCGTTACTTAAATTTTAAACAACTCGTTTGCTTGCTCATTACTTTCCCGAGTTGATCTACTATCCTGTTACCAACTTTCTTGTTATGCATTTAGATTACCCAAGTCATGTCGTGTATTTTTCCACATTCGAAGGATTGCATCGACATTAATTTTTGCAACTGTCACCTTTCATCATTCAACATATGGATGTCATGTCACTTTCCATGTATTTCCTATAAACTTTCCTTTTCTCGATGGGATAAATTAAACCGTTCTACCACTGATGATGAAAGGATCCTCTCCAACGAGCCCAAACTATATGGGAAAACTAGGAAAGAATAAGAAAAGATACAAGGGAATATATTGCATATGTGTGATGTATACGTTGACACTCTAAAACAATAGTTGTGAATTTTCCAGTGTACTATATGATGGTTGGCCTCATGTCTCAATATATTTTTCACCATTATTTATCTTTGAGAAAGGCCAGGAACTGTTCCTAGACACATACATTCATGTGAAGACTGAGGTCTTTGCAGATTCAATGGTGAAGGAAAAATAATTTCAACCCTTCAGTCGTCTTCATCAAGTAGATTTAAGTTCCTTTATAAGGACTTGGGAATAACACAAAAATCCCATTCTACAAGATTTATCCCAGAAAACTACAGGGTATGTTGATGATGAAGGTCATAGATGACAACCCACCTAATGTAGACCTCCATAAGGGAGAATCCAACCAACCATATTGGATACAAACGTCAGGGGAAGGTGTTCACCATCACGTCAAGGAAGAAATATACCTCTCATACACCCTTAGATCAATCCCAAGGACATAGGGGAATTTGAGAATCATCCCTAGGGTGCAGTTGTATTAAGTCGCCAGTCAGTAGCTGCAACTAAAGACAGGAGATTCAAGACGTTGATTATTGGTACTCTACACTAGTAGGGTGGAGGATGAGAAGAGGACGTTGAATGTCCTTATAGTTAGCCTGAACCCAATCCAACCCATGATAGAGTACAAGTCTATGGTAGGTTATGGAAGTCACATTCCAGTTCAGGTTGCTTCGAAGGAATTCAGGCTTCATATCCATTGGTTTCTCCATAAGAATTTGTTAATCGTTGGATGCGGAAAAAAATTGCGAAACGATAATTTTATGTGGGAATAAAAGATGACTGTGGACGCGAACATACAACAATGACGTAACAAAGTAGACATGGCATGGTATTCAATAAGAATAATATATCTATTATATGACACTCAACGAGAGGCTATGAAACAAATGAGGGAGTGTATAACAAAATTATAGGAGACCTATGTCAACATCCAATAGACGGATTTTGTTGCTGAACTGGAGTGGAAGACATTGATTGTTACCAAACCCACAAAGCCCGAGGTACCTGATGTCAACGTCGCATAAGAATGTTTTGCAGGTGGATTGATTTTGGCAAGGAAATGGCAGGACATGCTTGTACAATATGACAGTTTTCAAGAGAAATTATTGCAGGTTGTATCAGAGTTGGGCCATTCGTTTGAGGGAGATAAAAGAAAATAGGATAAAGTTTGACTCAAGATGAGTCAAGGATTGTGGTCGGGGCCTGTTGGGCCCTCCGTTTTGAAGAAATTTTTTGTGCATTTATAAAAATTTTGTGGAACAATAGAACACAACATCGAGAACTCCAAGTGGTGAAAATCTAACTGCCATTGTGATAACAAGGAAATAGAGTGATGCGTGAGCTACAAGAGCAGTGGAAAGATCTGTAAATATATGGAATGTTCAAATGCATTCCAGAAGGACGTAAAATCAAGAAAGTGTAACAGTGGAATCAAGAAGCCAATAATCCCTGCGAAAAATTTATAAATCATGGAGTTATGTAATGGGTTGGGGTTCGATTATGTTCATTTCGATTATGTTATGTTCGGTTATGTTCTTTCTATTTTGTTCTGTTCTAATTTTCTATTTTAGGTTTCCCATTGGTTCTGCATTTGTTTCTATGTTTTTGTGGGTTTTTGAGCTTTGTTTTTATTGATAATTACAGAGAAAGAATTACAACTACGCAAAATGTGAGAGTCTAGATCAGATATCTCATTACCGATACTATTGTATAAGTATTTATATGAAGAAAAACTTTGGGTATGACAACCTGGGGTATGAATATATGATGGATTATTCAGACACTTAAAATTTGTCATTATGAGGATGAGGATGAATATGTGGTCTATTTCTTGTGTAATTTTTCATGTGCTATGTATTTACTAATTGCATTACTATTTTAGCAACTTGTGTAATGTATGTGTTTACTTTAACATTGTGCAGCACATACTATTAACTATCTTTATCTATCTAAGGCTTCTGATGCTATGATATCTTTACATATAAGTATGTAACTATGCTATGTTGTGCTAGATCTGATGATGTGTCCTTTGTAATTCACTTTATCACACAAAGTCTCAGCTGCGCTTCAGTCGAGACCTCCTTTTCATGCGGAAGATTGAATATTCTAACACAACTAGACTACATCGTTACCTTTGTTGGTAACCTCCAAGAACCCTAGTCTCCAATTTCACGTCAACAAGAATAGTCAAGTCACCTTAGACACGTGTATGAGGGAGGAGGGAATGAACTCCTACATTCAAAGAGGGGTTCAAACCCACTAGGTTTACCAACTTTCAGGGATCTAGGTTTAGAATTCCAAAAATATTTAGAACCTATGACTATAGGGAGGAATTCACTTTAAAACTAATTCATGAGAGAACAATTAAAGAAGTGAATCGAGGTGAGTAGAGGTTGATTATAAGGGTCCTTAGAGCAGGATTAAACCCATATTTAATGCTCTAATGAAATTACTTTCATTTAATATGTGAGGTTTGGTGGGAAGGCCAAGAGACTGACCCTCAAATGATTGTTGGAGCTAGAAAAAACATATATAGTTTTGATTCAAGAGACAATGGGAAAGGTAGACCAATTAATTTTTTAAATAAAAAAGTATTTGGGGGATGGTGTTGATTTTCAACATGATTTGATACCATGTTGAAATATCTATTATTGGTACCTAGATACTTTAATACCTTGTGTATTTCCTTGTTGATCAATAAATTACAACACACAAAACAAAATATACTAGCGGGAAATAAAGCAATGAAAACAAAAACTGAAAAACCAAACATCACACAAGACACAAAAAATATGCCCTTCAAATAAAATTTTCATTAAAATAATGTCCAATCATGCAAGGGATCCCTTAATGGAAAATTTTTCCTTTGAGTAAAAATACAAATACAACAAACTTTGAAACTCCGGCCTTGAAGAAACCCTCTACTGGATCTACCTAGGTCTGCCTGTTGGACACTCAGATTTGGACTAGATTTGCTTGTTGGTCCTAGGATCTGTAAGATATTATTGCTCCTAACTTAGATCAAATATATCTTCTTGTTCATACTTCAAATTTTCACTATATTTGTCCATTCATACCTCAACTATGCACTAGATATGTCTGCTTGTACCCAAATTTGCTAGATTTTCCTGTTAGTACCTTAGATCTGCTAGATTTACTTGTTGGTACATCAGATATGCTAGATATGCTTGTTGGTACCTTAGATTTTCACTATATCTATCCAATAGTTTTGTTGGACTAATCAGTAAGTGTGGACACAAATATATCTCCCTAAATTCCACAAGAAGCTAGAACAAAACAAGACAGAATACACACTTCACCTTAGACTTCATTGTCATATAAACTAGTTTAGAGAGGTACAAGTGACATACCTTTTAAATGATGCTTGATCCTCACTAGTGTCATCCTTGTATATCCTTCTTTGAGTTTACAGGATGGTGAACTTGTTTAAGAAGCACAAACTAACAAAGAGAGAGAACAAAGATATATATATATTTCAATGAATCCTATGTATAAGATCAAGGAGTTATACAATAAAAATTAAGACACCTTTATAAGAAAGAAATGTATTTTGCATTATATTAAATGGAAAGTGGAGAATACAACCCATGCCTTGATGTTGCAAGGTCCCTTTCAATGGCTCTTTTCTCCAACACACACACCTTTGCTCCAATGCCTTTGATGAAGAAGATCCACAATCTTATTCAGAGAACTAAAGCAAAGCTCTCAAGCATAGTATGTAGTAGAACTCTTCATGCATATGCAAGCCCTTGCAAACCCTTAGCCTTTTCCATAAGAGATCCCTCTTTATACAGGGTGAAAGAGATATGGATGGGGGGATTAGGATGATCCCACTAAATCAAAGAAGCGAGTAAGATCCAAACCGATCTGAGGCCACCTCATCTTCTAGAAGATTCCCTTCTAGAACATGAATTTTCCTTTTCTTAAGAATTGTCGCACCCTATGCACAGGAAGCCTGCGATGACATCCCATTCCAATTTTAGTACAGAGTGTGGTGATCAAGCATCCTCATACCCCATGCATACAATAGGGTGCGACGACCTTCCTTGTTATAGTTTTTGAAAGAGGAAAAGCAAACCACTTTTCTCATGGAGAAAGCCTCTTTTAATATTTTCAGGAAACATGAGCACATGTTTCTAGTTGATCACTGAGGTGACCAAAATAATGTGTAATAGAATTCCCCCCAAAGTATGAAACTGGAACTTGTGACAGCTAAAATACTTTGTACAATGTGTGTGTCAAAAACAAGGAGAACATCGATCGAGAACATGCAAACAATCAAGCATCTGCATAATAATATACCATCTTCTGAGGTAGGCATTGCCATGCTCAAAACAAAAGTGACTCTAATAATAAGTGTCAAGTGAGTCATGGCCACTAAATATACATTGTGGATATATGTCATCATGATTCAACATAACCACCAAAAATACACCGTGGATCTATGCTCTAAAGGAATTCAAATTCGGACATAGCCACAAGACATACATAGTGGATCTATGTGTCAGTACAAACTTACAAATACTCCGTCACAACCTGGATTAATATGATGAGATCCAAGGTCTTCATTTCAATCGTATCTAAGTACGAATCTATCCATGTGATTACAAGTGTCGAATTCAAACATGGTAGAAACCACTTGATTACCAGTCATTAGTGAAAACCGTTAACAAGTGAGAGGGAAATCACCATTGATGTCAATGAATCCTAAGGTACTCTAGTACAATCCAACGAATGTGAATAAATGATTTGAAGTCTACCACTTAATGGAATCTTCCAATTAGGGGTCAATGATGTGAACCCACTGTTGAAAGTGAAGAAACCTGCCATTAAGGCATGAAGGCTCCAAGGTACTAAATGATTTCTAAATCTTGTTCCTGGATAATGAGTTGAAGTCAATAGGAAAAGACTCGTCATAGGAGGGCCTTGATGTATCCTCCATAAATGACATGGAATATGTAACATATTTTAAGTAGATCAAAGTATGAAGTGATTCGAAACTGACTCAGAGAAAGCCAACATGGTATAAAATTTATAACTGCAGATGACCTACTCGATAGAAGGCTTGTTTAGGTTGGACTTCTCTTGAACATATGAACGACAGGACAATTGTCTTGGCAGCAGTGACTCAAGGAGGGCCCACCATATTAACTTTTGGATGGTCAAACGAGAGACAAATGGATTTCCTAACCTGGATACAATGATGAAGGGGGGTGTCATGTCCAAGAGAGACTATTACTACCACTAACATAAATAAAAAGACACATTTATTTCCCAATTTCCCCCACCATTTCTGGCGAGTACCTCTTTATTTTTACATAAGATTGAGGAGGATAACATATGCTTGTAAATTTAAGCTCATCCTTTGGATGAGTCCCTCGGAGTATGTTTAACAAACCCTAAGAAAGAGTGGATGGATCCCATATGGGTCTTTCGATGTTTGTTTAATGAGTCCAAAGAAACAAAACTCAAGGGTTTTTCATTTTTAGAGAGTCTGAAAAACACTTAAAGAGAACTCCATAAGGTCCTTTTTTGTAAGTTAGTCTAACAAGACCTAAAAAGAGATAACCTGCCACTCATAATACGTTTTCTTCAAATACTTTTACGAGCATGAAAAAACAAGGTCGCTCGACCATCTTTTCATGTTTAGGGAACTTGAAAAGAGCTTAAAGGATACTCCATAGGTTTCGTTTTTCCTATTACCAATGCAAATTTGAAAAAACGACAAAAGATTACTCGATTACATTGTCATGGTTTCATGAGTGTGAGAAAGAATTAAGAATGTGCTCAGAGTTTTTCCTAAAAAACCCTAAAAGCATCCATACATAAGAAAAATATGCAAAAACAAATAAAAAAGGGTGGACCCCCTGTTCAAACGTCTCGTCCCTAGACCTTTTAATATGCAATAGTCAACACTTCACAAATTTGGTTAGACTTTAAGGCATGGATAAAATATAAAAATAATTTAATTTTGCAATAAAAAGTGGTAAAAAACAATTAAAATAGGCCAAAACACCATTTTACCATTTCATTTGAAAATTTACCCAAATAGTGCCCAAAAACCCTCTTTTCTCCCCAAATTTCAACTGTCGATTTCATAGCGTGTACTGGTGGATCACTTTGCGAACCATATCTGTCAAACATGTAATCTTCTTCTTCTTTATCCTTTCATGGTTTCAAATTTTGTTTTCATAGGTTAAATTAGGATTTTAGGTCGATTTTTTGGGGCTAACTACGCGTTGAGATCGTCGCAGGTCCACTGTATCGGGAACTGCGAAAATATTTCCTTGTCGCAGGAGACCCCATAGACAGGGTGCAATGACATCACTCTGTGTGAAAGTGCAACCCTGTGACGACTGCAATCAAAATTTAGAAAAAATAAATCTAACTAGAAAAAACTCCAGGAATGAACTTTTTGTGTTTATAATATTCTTTTAATGTCCCTTGGTAGGATTTCCTTGGTCAAAATGCTTGAGTGGCATGAATGAGAGCATGGGGAAGAGGATCATTTTTTCGAGAATGACCTGGGCACAGTTATGGTGCTAAGGCAATGTAGCTTACTTGATTTTTTTAGGATTCAGGGCATGAGAGCCTAACTGAGGTTGCTAGAGTATTTGGTTCACATGTGGAATGTGAACGAACAAGCCTTTCACGTGGGTGTCCATACACTCACAATGGATATAGAGGATATCTACTTTCTGACAGGGTTGTCTCATCGTGGTTCATGGGTATCACTCACAGGCAGCATTAGTGGAGGAGAACCTATGGATTACTATGTTTTCCACCATTGTGTGCTAGGTACAGAAAAACACAGTGGCAAGGTAGCCATCGAAGATGTTCAAGATTTATCATTGCAGACCATCCTTTACACCATTACTTGCATGGTAGGGAATACATCTCCCCAGATGGATTTGCAAATCCATTTTCAGTATGCGATAGAGTGCATGGAACCCTGGGTCTTCAACTGGTGTGAGCATGTCATGAAAAGCATGAAAAAACAACTCACAAAGTGCCAAAATGGTTGGTTGAAACAATTTGGATACAAGTCCATTTTGGTTTCCTTCTTCTTGGAGAGATTTCTTGTCCTATGTTGGCACGTGGAGTGGGGTATACCTGCCCCACAATATCCACAGATGAAGAGGTGGGTGGATCTAATGGCTCGTCATGGTGGCGTTCCTATCGTCAAGTATGATGATATTTTCTTCCAATGGATGGGGAATCAAATACTCATGGTGGAATATTATGCATATGTCGAGACAGATTTGTGTGGGGATCCTGATTTATCTCTTCCTGAGGTATATCAATGGGGGGACATAGGTAAGAAGGAACTTTTTGTTCATATAATGTTTTTGATATTTTAAATAAATATAATGGTTTTTGTGTCATCTATCCAAGACTAATTAAGTGCTCTCAATAATGAAGATGTGGGGCCTTATCGTCCTTCAGAATCATCTCCCATATAGAGGCGAGGAGAGAGAGGTGCTATAGCAGGGGTAGCTACTGCGGATATCGAGGATATTGAACAAAACCTGGAGGTAGTAACCATGAATGTCCCTGATGCCATGGTGGAAGAACTTTCTAGGCATTATCAACGCCACACATTAAGTGTATCTGCATCTATTGGTCAATTGATCCGTAAAGTGGCATGGGAAGTTGCTTTTTACAACTAGAAACATCTTTGATGTTTTTTGTACATGAAGCCATGAGCTTCACTTTTTGATATTTTGGTCCTCGGACAAACACTTTTTTGTAACTTTTATCGTTTATAAATATAAAGTTCCAACCGGCTTACTTGTTTTTGTAAAAAGTGTGATTGGGTTTATAAATGTCTCAAATTTCTGTCTAACACATAATTAGCCAATGCATCTGTCAATGTATTTAGACGTCTAGGAATATGTTGATACTCAATGTAATAAAAATGTCTCTCCAAGAAAGAAATTTGTAAATATACCCTTAACAAAGTAGGACTTCAGATGGAATAAATGTTACTCAACTATAGTACTACTAACTGTGAATCGAGTAGTACAATAATATGACAGATGCCAAGTGAAATGACGTCAGTTAACAAATCGATAAATGCACTCTATTCCACGATATTATTAGTTGCACGACCAAGGAAAACACCGTGTAGACTGATCAATTCGTTCGTAGATGCATAGATTTCCCAAGCATCAGACGCTAAGTTTTGAGTACTGTGACTAGCACCATCAACAAGCCGATATAGGGTAGTAAATACACCAACATTTGGAAACCAATAATAATGAAAGGTAAGCAGCTAAAAGGTGGAACCAAAAATGAAAAAGCACACAAGAGTATGATACACTAAAAATACACAATGCTTATGAAAAACATGTTTTAAGCATAGTACTTCTTCAAGTAAATCCCATTTCTGGGTTCACTCAAAGGAATTCCATCATTATCTACCAGCTTGTAGGCCCCTTTCTCCAACACTCGTTTGACAATATAAGGGCCATTCCACATTGGCTTGAATTTATCAGCCCATAATAATTCATGATCATGTTCATAAAGAAGAACCAAATAACCCTTAGAAAAAACATGTGGTTTGACATGCTTGTCATATCGAGCTTTGACACGCTTTTTCTGGGTTTTGATGACTAAGGAAACATCACGACGAGTCTCGTCTATTTGCATCAAATAAAAGAGACGTTCCTCTTCAACTGAGGTGTTAGGGAGAATCTCGACAACTAGTTTCAAAGATGGTATTTCACATTCAATTGACATAATTTCTTAAATACCATATACTAATTGAAAAGGTGTGAACCCCGTGGAAGACTATACAGATTTTTGATAGGCCCATAATTCCGAGAAGAGCATCGTGTGCCAACTTGACTTGTGAATTCCTACCATCCGTCGAACCATAGTAGTGAGAACTTTGTTGATTTCTTCAACATGGCCATTGGCCTACAGATAATAAGGGGTTGATTTTTCATGTCGAAGACCCAATTTCTCGGTAAGTTCAAACATCATGATATTGCGAAAATGACTACCATGGTTAGTGGCAATGGCTTGAGGGACACCAAATCTAGTAACAATATGATTGAATATGAATAATGCTGAAATTTCCTTGGTCTTATCAAATGTAGGCATCACCTCAGCCCACTTAGTGAAATAATCCATGGCTACGATGATGTATCCATGCCCCCCGACTGAGTGATGGTTACATGTCATGAAGTCAATGCCCTATTTATCGAATGGACCAACGTAAACTATAGGGTGAAGAGGAGAAGAATGAGATTGGATTTTATTGTTGTAGGTTTGATAAGCGTGGAATTTTTGGATGGCAGTAATGCAATCCTTAAACAATGAAGGCCAGAAATAGCCATCTCATAAGATCTTTTGGGCAGTGGCATACCCAAACATATGACCGCCACATGCTCTAGAATGAAAATCATTCAAAGATTTCTCAGCTTCATCATAGGTGAGACACCGTCGAAATATGGAATCAATACCACGATGGTAAAAGGTATCACCAAGGATAATGTATTCACGAGCTTGATACCAAATACGACAAAAATTTGTACTAGAAAGATCAGACCAATTTTTTTGGGTTTGGAGATAAATTATAATGTCTCCATACCATATGTTGTCAAAACTGATCAGAAAGAGATATTCCTCAGGAAAAGAATATTTTTCCACAGTTTTTGTTTCAGTAGAGGGAAGGTCACATATCAACTCAAAAGAAACCCAAGACTTCTTTGACTTGGCTTGCTCAAAATACAAATCAAACTCTTGGAGAATAACTATCCATTTAGAGTATTTTCCCCCAGCAATTATCGAGTAAGGATGTGTTGCATGGGGTTGCAATCAGAAATGACTATGGTTTTGCGTAGTAAGATATAGTGATGAAAACGTTGAACAACTTGAACAGCTACCAAGGCCAATTTATCCACATGTAAATATTTGGTTTCGATGGTCGTGAGACTCCGACTCAAATAGTATATAACATGTTCATCATGAGAATCATTTTCTTGGACTAGAACCATAGAAATGGTAGAGTCTGAAGTAGCTAAGTATAGTAAATAATCTCGACTATAATAGGGTGGAAACAAAAGTGGTGTACGAGTCAAGGTGAGTTTCAAATCTTCAAAGGCTTTGTTGTCAGTGTCGTCCCATACAAAATTGTAACCTTTCTTAAGAAGTCGAGTAAATCCTTTTGTTAATTCAACATAGTTGGGGATGAATCGACGTAAAACGTTTTCCTTCCCTTGCAAAATTTGGAGTTGGTGTAGTGTGGAAGGAGGAGGTAAATTGAAAATATCCTCAACCTTCATACGGTCTACTCTAATCCCATGTATATACATGATAAAACCAAGAAGTCGTCCAGAATCCACACAAAAAACACATTTGTGTGGATTAAATCGTATGTGATAATAACAACAACATAAGAAAATGGACCGTAGATGTGTCGGCTGATGTTGACGATGCATAGAATGCGTCGATAGATCGTCTAGGTAGGGTTTTACAATGTGCTTAATGTCATGAAATGCATAAGACATAGTGCGTTGAAAAGTCGCACCAACATTTTTTAGACCAAAAGGTAGTTTTCGGTATGCGAAGGTTCCCCAAGGGAAAATAAAAGAAGTCTTATGTTGATCCGTAGGTAAAATATTGATTTGATTATAGCCGGAGAAACTGTCCATCAAAAAAAATATTTCACTCTCGGCACAGTCATCAACAATCTGGTCAACGAAACGGGTTGGATAATTGTCCTTGGGACAAGCTTTGTTTATATCTCTATGATCTACACAAACGCAGATCGTTCCTTGTTTCTTGTTAACTGAAACAAGATTGGACATCCAATCATTCAAAGCCACTAGATATAGAAAACTGAATTTAATAAGTTTTTCAACTTCGATCTTAATAGCAACAACTTTGCATGGGTGTACTAGGAGAAGTCTCTGCCAAACGATTTTAGCATCCAAGTAAGTATTAATCTCATGTACAACAATATCTGGATCAATACCAGACGTTTCTTCATAACTCCAGAAAAAAAACCGTCACAAAATTCTTGGAAAAGAGCTTTGTAAGTATGTACCTCATCAGTAGAACATGAGGAACTGATGTGAACTTTTTCCACGACTCTGGGTTTAATAGAAATATCAAGAGGGATGGTAGGTGAAATAATACCTAAGTTCCCTTCATACAAAACATCATGTGTTGGTTCAGGAACAAAGGAAATAATAACAACGGTAGACAAAGTCGAAATCCGTTGATAACTCTCTATGGTCTCAGGTTCCAGGAAGAGAATAGAATGATGATTCCCATCGTCCCATGGATTATATTCCATATAAATGACTATCACGATCATCTCATCAATGGGAAATATCACGTGAAACAGATCAGGAGACGTATCACAGAGAGAATGAGGAGAAGGAGTTGTAGATTGAATAGATTGATAAGCCAATTCTACCGGAATCAAAGGCATTTGGTTGTTGTAACGAAGATAGTCATCTGAGATAGGTACTATCCACGGGTCATAAGACTCAAGGTCCAAGACAATCATATCCTCCGGGTGAAGGTGGAGGAGGAATGTTAGGCCCCCCGGAGAGAACCTGGGTAGGTGTAGGAACAAAACTAATAGCAACATTGTACCCAGGAGGAACAAAAAGATTAGACCCTCTGGATGGATTCTGGGTAGGATTAGAAATGGAAGTATTCAAATCATTATACCTAGGAGGAAGTGATGGATTTTATCTAAGAGGAATTGATGTTCCAATATGATCTTGAGTGATAACCGCATTTTCGGAAGAAACATGCATAGCTTGTGGGACCATGGTAGAGTTAGCGAGCTGGAGAGGAAGATTTGTGTGAGACAAACCAACAATTGATCTGAAAATGTGACAACATTACTGGTCGTTCTGGAAAAATGATCTAAAAATACTGTATAAGTAGTGGAGGTCATAGGCATATGTGATTCCATAGGTTGATTAGGACTCATTCCTAATTTGTCAAAAATATCGTGTCCTAAAGAGGTCCTCCAAAGAGAACAGACATGGATAGAGCTAGGGTTAAAAATTCTAGCAGTATGAACCAGAGTTCTAAACGAATCACTCTGAAAAAGACGATCATCTACACAAGACTCTGTGTGAGGTCCAATAGGTATTCCAATATAATATTCAACAACAACGTCTCCTGATGAATTAATTTGGAGCAAATGTGGATCTCGTACAACACTCAATAACGAATTTACGGGAAGTATTGATTCCTCCAATGGAGTAGAACTTCCAATCTCAGAGGCTATGTCGTTATTGACTGCTCCTTCAGGAGAACCCTCTGGTGAGTTAGGAAGCAAAGGAGCGTATTCTTCTAGATATTTTGGAGGTAACCCTCGCATCCTACGTGAACGGCGAGGGTCGATGTTGGCCGCACCAAATAAAGAAAGAAATAAATCTATGGCCAACTAGAGAAACAAACAACACTTACTAATAAAATATAGATATCGAACATGCAAACAAACCTTCTTATTTCAAAGTCACTAGTTGGTGATGAAATCCAACGTCGTTAAATCAAGACAAGAAGAGGTTGGGATAAAGCAGGTGGAAAAGTTACGTTGACGAACTGCTTAATGGACTTACACCCTGGTGCAAGCTCCCACACATAATCGTGGGTATACCCTCAAAGGATCCCGAGTGAGTTTAGCTAACGTCGATTCCAGGTAATGTGAATACTTTCCCCTCCACAGTCACCTCGTTTAAAGACTCTAAAGAGACATGTCGCTAGGGTTACCAATTACGACAATGATGCATGGGGAAACAATCGACAGTCTGATCCACGCGTAAAGATAGGGTATCTAAGACCGAAATCAAATCGAGAAGGTTCCCACAGGATTTTCTTCTCAAGTGACCCCCAACAATACACGCAATCTCTACACTAAGACCAACAAAGCACAGTGAGTAACTTTGTCAGCCCTAATGTGACCTCGTGATTGACCCTTGTGTTAGAAGGGATTCCCAGGAAAAAATGTAGCAAGTGGATTTGAACTCTCCCTATCACAAGATACTATTTTGTGTTTTGATGCTTTGGAGAGTGTTCCTTACAACCTATTCCAAAGCTCTATCCTAGTTAATGTTGGTGTGGAGAATTTCTAGAAAATAAAAGTTTCTAATAGATTTTAAATTTACCTTGTATTTTAAAGGTTGTTGCTTACTCAAAAAGGAAATGGAAATGAAACTGACGATGTATTCAACCTTGAACCAATAAAATGCAAGAAGAGATGAAATGAAATTGTTTAATTCGATGAACTCTAATTGCAGTAGGGAGAAGGAGTCTCTTTTTGGAATACAAAAGCTACAAAACACAATTTCTCAAATTTTTTTAATGAAAAAGATTCCAAATAATAAAAAACTACCAAATTTTCCAATTTTTTTCTTCTTTACAAATATTTGAATGCAACAATTTTCTTGTAAAGACCACAAAAAATAAGAATGAATTCAGTTCTTTCTTTCTCAAATCAGATCAAAGATGTAATGAAGAAAATAAAGCATAGTCCAAAAAAACTAGCACATTCTCAACACTATTCTCAAATCAAACTCACAATGTAGACAAAAAATGAAATGATAAGAAAACATTTTGTAAAATAAAAACAAAAATTGTCCCTTATTCAATTAACAATCCAAAACCCAAAATAAATCAAGGACTCCTCATCAACCAAGAACTCAGGACCAAGATCTCAAGATTATACCCTTGTGACAAGAAACCAAAAGAAAAACTTGCAAAGATTATAAAGAAGACTTTCAATTTCCGAAAATCAATCAAATGAGGGCTTTAAAGTTATAAATCAATCATTCACTAGTGTCAAAAGTTTAGCCCATGCAATAGAGGTAAAACTGGGTAGAGAAAATAAAAATGGATATCACCCAACAATTCCTATAGGAATCGTTGCAGGTTGCAGAGGAGTATAGTGCAGCGATCTAGGATCGTCGAAGACTGTCAATAAGGTACAATGCGGTGGCGTCACACTGGTATGCACCATTAGAGTGTGATGTCAAAGGATCATCGCATGATTTTAATAAGGTACAGTGTGGTGATCTCTGAAAATAAAGAAAAATGGGAAGAAAGACAAAATTTCTCAGTGAACCTTCAGACCCAGGGAGTCAAGATGGATCACCCATAGACTCAGAGAATGAAATTAACAAAAAGAAGGTAGGCTAAAATAAAATAAGAAGAAAAAGACAAAAAGGTCGTATCCCCAGTATGGTCGCCAATTTTTTTGTCGAAATAATCAGTAAGTGCAGACACAAACAAAACTCCCTAACTTCCACAAGAAGCTAGAACAAAACAAGACAAAATACACACTTCACCTTAGACTTCATTGTCATATAAACTAGTTTAGAGAGGTACAAGTGACATACCTTTTAAATGATGCTTGATCCTTGCTAGTGTCGTCCTTGTAGCTCCTTCTTCGAGTTTGCGGGATGGTGAAACTATTTAAGAAGCATAAACTAACAAAGAGAGAGAACAAAGATATATATATATATCAATGAATCTTATGTATAAGATCAAGGAGTTATACAATAAAAGTTAAGACACCTTTATAAGGAAGAAATGTATTGTTGCATTATATTAAATGGAAAGTCGAGAATAAAACACATGCTTTGATGTTTCAAGGTCCCTTTCAATGGCTCTTTTCTCCAACACGCACACCTTTTCTCCAATGCCTTTGATGAAGAAGATCCACAATCTGATTTAGAGAACTAAAGAAAATCTCTCATGCATAATCTGTAGTATAACTCTTCATGCATATGCAATCCCTTGCAAACCCTTAGCCTTTTCCATAAGATATCCCTCTTTATATAGGGTGAAAGAGACATGGATGAGGGGATTAGGATGATCCCACTAAATCAGAGAAGAGAGTAAGATCCAAATTGATCGGAGGCCACCTCATCTTCTAGAAGATTCTCTTCTAGAACATTCGTGAATTTTGACTTTTACTTTGCTTAAGCATAGTTGAACCCTAGGCACAGGCAACTTGCGACGACGTCACAGTCCAATTTTAGTGCAGAGTGAGATGATTAGGCATCGTCATACCCCATGCATACAACAGGGTGCGATGACTTTCCTTGTTATAGTTTTTGAAAGAGGAAAAGAAAACCACTTTTCTCATGGAGAAAGTCTCTTTTAATATTTTCAGGAAATATGAGCACATGTTGTCAGTTGATCACTGATGTAACCAAAATAATGTGTAACAGCTAGTAGCTCAGATATTCTATATCTACTTGTAATTGGTACCTCAAATCTTCACTAGATCTGTCTGTTGGTACCTCAAATTTGCTATATATGTCCATTAGTACCTCTGACTTACTAGATATTCTTATTGGTATATTAGATCTAATAAATTTGTCTGCTAAACACTAAGATCTACACTAGATCTTCTTGTTGGTCTACCCATAAATATGTCCTTCGTTTCTAGTTGTTGGGTTTTCTTTTCCTTCTGCATTCCTTGCACTTTCCTCCTTTGGATTTTATCTCTAGATGAAATTCATTCTTCACCTTTTCTGAGATACCCTTGAATCATAGTTCTTCAAGACTCAAGCTCTTGTGCAAAATTATTTCTTTTCTCTCTTTAGTGATTCCCTTGAGTCACAATCCTTCGTGACTCAAGTAATAAAACAAAATTCCATCTTTTCTATCTTCAAATGGATGATCCCCTTGACTCACAATATTTGCAATTCAAGCACTAGATAAAAATCCCTTATTTTCTCTTGTCCATTGATCCCCTTGAGTCAGAGTCCTTCGTGACTCAAAAAATTGAGAATAAATATTTATTTTCTGTTCACGTGGATGTCTTTTTCCTTCACCTTGCCCTTCTTTTATAATATTGAGTTATGACCTAATCAAACCTAACCCTAATATTCAAAGTGATTAACGATTGATATTAGATCTCAACTCACTTGAGATCAATGGCTAACATTAATTTAATTCACTAATGTTGATAACCTTAGCATTTCATTAAATCAAACTCACTTTAATTATCTTAAATTTAATAATTCATTTAATTGAAATAAATTACTGAGGTAGAATGATTTGGATGACTTCCACACTCTAGACACTTAGACATGTGTGGAAGTACATGTTCGATGCTACAAACATCAACACTCCCTCCTAGTGAGGAAGGTACTTTTAGAAGAGACACTTGGAACTGGATTTCCCTCCGGTCTTGGTACAATGTCCCACACATCATCCTGCACCATGTCATCCCATCAAACCTATTGTTATGTGCCTTCCTAGATAATGGGAGACTCATAATCAATGATGCTACTATTAGTGCCACAAATTTTGGAAATTTCTTTGGAGGCATTCTCTCCTTGAATATGCTCTTAGGGTACTCAACATGCTCATGAGCATCTATCATATTTTCTATCTACTGAGAATAGAAACAAAAAAATACAACAAATTTCGGCAAGCCAACAAATCTACCGCTATTGTATAGCCCTGAACTGCAGCTCCTACGACTAAGATATGCATATATCTTTCCTTGTTACTAGATTTGTCTACTACTTCCCACCTTGCTTGTCTTATCCTTTGGACTGAACTGATATCTAGGTGAAATTCCTTCTTCACCCTTACTGATATCTCCTTGAGAAAAAAGTCCTTCTTTGCTCTCTCTTTATGAGTCATTGACTCCAATAGATATGTTATCCCTTGAGATGATCTCTAGATGAAAGTATTTCTTCACCCTTGTTGATATCCTCTTGAATCACAACACTTTGTGCCTCAAAAACTCAATGAATTTCATTGTTGGTTTATATATCTGTAGATATCTCCTTGCAAATTTGACAGATCTACTGCAAATTATTGTGGATCTGTGTTTGGTACTTTAAACACCCACTACTGCAAATCAAATCTAATAGATCTTCTATCATAAATTATTGTTTATCTGAATTTGTCTCCCTCTCAGAGAGAAATCTCTAATATCATGTTGATTTCCAAGCGATACCATGTTGAAATCTCTATTCTTGGCACCTAGATACTTTACTACCTTGTGTATTTCCTTACTGATTAATTAGTTACAACACACATAATATAATATACAAGTTGGAAATAAAACAATGAAAGTAAAAACTGGAAAACAAAAGTTCACACAACACACATAAATTCTTCCCTTCAAATCAACTTTTCATTAAAATAATGTCCAAGCATATAAGGGCTCCCTTACTAGGAAAATGGCCCACTACGAAAAAATACAAATACAACAAACCTGTCAACTTTGGCCCTGAAGAAACCCTTTGCTAGATATTCCTGCTGGATACTTAGATCTGCACTATATGTTCCTGTTGGTCCTCGTATTTGCAATATATTTCTACTTGTACCTTAGATCTGCTAGATCTTCCTATTTATATCCCATATATGCACTAGATATGTCCATTGGTACCTCAAATTTGCACTAGATCTGTCTGACGGTGCCTCAGATTTGCTAGATCTACTTGTTGGTACCTTAGATATTCTAGATCTTCCTATTGGTACCTCAAATATGTTATATCTGCTCATTGGTACCTCATATATTCACTAGTTCTATCCACCAGTACTTGATATCTACTATATCTTTCCGCAAGTACCTCAAATTCGCTAGATCTTCCTATCGGTACCTTAGATATGCACTAGATCTATTTGATGGTACCTCACATCTACTAGATCTATTCAGTGGTACCTCAAATCTACTATATCTTCCCACTGGTACCTTAGATCTACACTAGATCTGTCTTCTAGTATCTCAAATCTATTAGATCTATTTGTTGAATACTCATATTTTCACTATATATTCCTATTGGTCTACCTAGAAGTATGTTCTTCGATTTCTAACTGTTGGGTTTTCTTCTCCTGGTGCACTCCTTAAAATTTTCTCCTTCGGAATTGATCTCTATATGAAAGTCATTCTTCACCTTTTCTAAGATCTCCTTGAATCACAGTCCTTCGTCACTCAATCTCTTGAGAAAAATTCCTTCTTTTCTCTTCTTAGTGATCCCCTTGAGTCACAGTCCTTCGTGACTCAAGTACTAGAACAAAAGTCCTTCTTTTCTCTCTTCAAATGGATGATCCTTTTGAGTCACAGTCCTTTTTTATTCAAGAACTATAGAAAAATCCCTTATTTTCTCCTGTCCTTTAATCCCATTGAGTCACAGTCTTTCGTGACTCAAACAATTGATAAAAAGTCTTTCTTTGCTCTTCACGTGGATGTCTTTCTTCTTCACCTAGCTTTATAATCTTGAGTTATGACTGAATCAAACATAACCCTAATATCCAAAGTTATTAACGATTGAGATTAGATCTCAATCACTTGAGATCAATGGCTAATATTCATTTAACTCATTAATGATGGTAACCTTAGCATGTCATTAAATTAAACTCACTTTAATTATAAATCACTTTACTCTGAATAATTCCTTTAACTAAATTAAATTACTAAGGTATAAGGCATTGAATGGCTTCCTTGCATCTAGACACTTAGACTCATGCGTAAGTACCTGTCTAATGCTACAAACATGAATAGATGGGACTTTCTTGCTTTTTATTCAGAAGGGTTTTTAGGCAGTTTTATTACTAGTTGAAATCATAATGTATCCCTTATTAATACTTTCTCTATTCATTCAGGGATTTTCACAGAGGTATACAGTAAAATATTGGGCATGCCTTTGACTTTCTTAAATTTGTATGGACCTTTTGAAGGTACAAAAATCTACTAGGAAAAATTGTTTTCTTTTGAGGGGTTTAAAGTTGATAACCTCATTATTGGGTGGGACTTTAATTTCACTTTGAACATAAGAGAGATATGGGGGTGCAATTCTAGAGTGGATAGATTAGCTCACTTCTTCCATAACTTGTTTAATCATGAAAGTGTTGTGGAAATTTAACCTATTAAGCTCAAGTCAACTTGGAGCAAAAACAAACTATGGGAAGATTGTGTTTCCAAGAGGCTTCATAGGTTTTTAATCCATGAGGACTTACTATAGAAGGTGGAAAGGTACTAGATATGGGTAGGATCCAATATATGCTCAAATCATTCTATTTTTTTTTAAATTGGATAAAAATGATCCAAATCTAGGAGCTCCTTTAAAGTTTAATTTGGGATGGGCTAGTGAGGAGTTTCAATATCTAGTGAAGGTAAACTAGTTGAGGTATTATCCTTCACAAGAAAGCACTGTATGTAAAAAATCTGTAAAGGATTTGAAAAGAGTTAAGGAAAAGGTGGTTGATTGGGAAAGGAAAATACACATAGAAAGGGATGGACAACTAAAAGAAGTGGAGAATAACCCATAATTATTCTTTTCTACTAATCTAGGATGTCAACTCAATGATGAGGATAAGGTCATTTTGAAGGATTTGGGGTAAAAAAATTCAAATTTACTTATGGATAGTGAAAGACAATTGAGTCTCAAGAGTAGGGCCACTTGGATTGAACTAGGGGATCAAAATGCATTTTTTTTGCAAAATTTCGCCAACCATAGAAATTGTGTCAATATAATATAGGAACTATCCAATAGGGAAGGGAGGAGGGTTAGAAAATTTCATTATCTAGGTGAATTAGGAGTGAAACATTTTGAGGAGGTATTTAAAGAACCAAATAGAGAAAACTTAGAAGAAATTCTCAATGTGGCATCTTATTTCCCAATATTAGTTGGAGAAGAGGAGAATGGGAGGATGTATAGGACAGACACAAGGGAGGAACTTCTTTACATTATTAACTCCTTTAATAAAGTTATAAATCTAGGATTAGATGGATGGAATCTAAAATTCTATATTGAGTTTTTTGAACTATTAGGTGAGGAACTACTTAGAGTTGTTGAAGAAGTGAGAAATTATGGGAGAATGATTATATCCATCAATTCCACTTTTATTACTCTCAGCCCCAAAGTGGATTTCCCCGATACATTATATGGATTTATGCCTATCTCTCTATGCAATTTCATTTACAAAATTATTTCCATGGTCATTGTAGTCATACTAAGTACCGTTTTCTTAGAAATTATCTCACCTGAGGAGTTTGGGTTCCTAAAAGGGAACCAGATACATGAAGCTATAAGATCAATACAAGAGGGACTACACACTATATAAACCTCACATATGATAGCAGTAGTGATCATGTTAGATTTTTCTAAGGAATATGATATGATATCATGGTTGTACCCTCACCTACTGTTAATTCACATAGGGTTCTCACTCCCTTTGGTTAAGTGGATTATGGGATGTGTGACTACTACCTCCTTTGCAGTATTGATCAATGAATCAACCTAAAAATTATTTAATTCTTTAAGGGGGCTTAGACAAGGCTACTTACTCTCATATTACCTCTTTATTTTGGTAGCAAAGGGATTAAGGAGATCCATTAGTGAAGCCATGAGAATGAGGATACTCAAAGGTGTAAGAACAGAAAAATTTGAGGCACTCACACACTTATTGTTTGTATATGATGTTCTACTATCTTGTTTTGGGTTAGAAAGGGAGGGTCAATGCTTTAAGAATATTTTACGACTTTAAAATAAAGCTACATGTATGGAAATTAATGAAAATAAGTCATTGGTTTATACAGTTGGTTTGGAAGGTATTCAATATTTGGGTATTGGAGGATGTTTTCCTTTTCAACACTTAGACATGTTAGAATGGGATAAATATTTGGGCTTTACTCTTAAGCCTAATTGATGTGGAAAATCAAATTGGTACTAGATATTGTCTAAAATTTAAAAACAGGTCTCTTTTTGGTGCAATAGATGGTTCTATAGGGGAGGTAGATTGGTTCTAATAAAGTTAGTGCTAGAAGGTATTCTAGTATACTAGCACACCCTAGCTCGTATACCCAAAGGTATTATTGAAAAAATTAGAAAGTTTTTATTTTTTATTTTTTGTGGAAAGGGAGTAATGATTACAAGGGGAATCATATAGTTAAGTGGTAGAGGATTGCATCTCCAAAATCGCTAGAGCATTGGGGGGTAAAGAACATGCATTTATTTGGTAGAGATTTGGTAGAAAAACCATTATGGAATGTCATCACAAAGGAAAGCCCGTGGAAATGATACTTATACAGAAATACATTGCTCCAGGAAATCTCTTGGAATGGATTAGAAAGGAAAGGAAGAATATATCCAATGTATTCAAAAAATGGAAGGAAATGACACTATCCTTCCTAGTCATAGGCTCTTATCTAGAATGGAGAGTGGGAAATGGATCATAAGTAAGAGTGGGGGGAAGATGCAATAATGGTGTGTGGTAGAGACATTTTTCTCCCTATATAAATCATACAAGTCCTATAGGAAATAGGAATATGTACACTTAACTTGATTGGCAAATCAAATGACACATCCTTGTGGTCTCAAGGGTAGAGAAAGGAATATGATCTTGGCCTAGAAGAAAATTTATCCCAAAGGTGTGATCACTTTTTAGCAAAAATCAGGAAGGAACATACAAAATTGAACAATTTCATGGATGAATTAATCCGGGCTCTAAATGGAGAAAGGGGAAATTATACCCCTAGTCTGGGATACTCATCTCTTTTTGGACAAGGACTAGATGATGAAAAATGATGGTGGCATAAAATTTGGAAAATAAATGCCCCTCCCAAGAGTAATTTGCTTATGTGGCTCATATTTAAAAATAAAGTTTTAACATGGGAATCCATCCATAAAATAAATAGAGCAGGTCCAAGTGATTTTTTACTTTGCAGGTGCAGTGGGAAAATATTCTCATTTGTTCTTGCATTGTAAATTTTGTCAGAAATTATGGGTTGAGTTTGGGTAGATATTGGGTATCCAAAACCTTTGGAAGGGTGAATCTATTGATACTTGTATTAATGTTTGTTTTACTTATAAATACCTAAATGTTTTTAGGACAATCTGGTTTATGCTTCTATGGGGAATATGGATAATTGGAAACTCTATTTTGTTTGATGAGAAGATGATGCTTAATTTTTAGGTAACTAATTATGTTAATTATTTATTTTAGTATTATAAGGTTAGTCCAAACGTTAAACCATAGATAATTCTATCATAGGTACAAATGGATAAGTCCTTATCTTGGGGATATTTTGATGGGGCTTGTCAAGGCCCATATTCTATCAATGGGATTGGTTTTATACTATATGTTTCAAAGACACACAGACTTTGGGTCAAAGGAAATATAGGAATAGGAAGAAATAACCAAGGTGAATTCAAGGCCTTATACTACTTACTAAAATCTATTATAGACAAGGGGATTGATAAGATCCAGGCAGTGGGTGATTCATATATGGCCATTATTTGGATGAAAGGAATCCTTCAAGTACAAAATAATTATCTCCTTCCACTAGCATAACAATTAAAGGAAATATCTAATCATTTTCTTTGGGTCAACTATACTCACATTTATAGAGAGCACAACAATATTGCATATCATATCTCAAAGGAAGAACTCCAACTACCTGAGTTTTAAGGTTCCTTGGAAGAAGTACTAGATGGCCATGTTGTGGTCTTACAACAATTTTTAGTAGATGATTTTTGAACTACTTTTGAACTTGTAATATGTCAATACATAGGAAAATTAACTCTACTATTTGTTTGTAGTGAATTGATAGATTGTATACTTGATATTATGAAGGTTGTGGATCTTTCTGGATGTAATTATAATGAAAGTTTCTAAACATATATATCTTTGGATGATCCCTTTTGGACTGTGCCTATAGCACCTGAGTATTGTAATTTTGTTTATCTTGAATAAAAAAAAAAAAAAATCTTGAAAAAAAAAATATATCACTAATAACATGTATCATATGGGCTTGCATTTAAATTGAATTTAGGATTTTGTCCTATTGAGCACTCAACACACCCTAAAAGACTTTGCGAAATTTCTTTCTTTTTGGGTACCACTTATCATTTTTGAGTCAGAGTCAGTGTTGTGGGATGGATGGATTTATATGTTGTAATTGAGTCTTGTTATCGGTTATTCTTGTTTGGTTTGAAGTTATTGATGGATTGATTTTTTTAGTAACATGACATGAAGGGCCTAAAATGTACACAGTTTAAACTTTTTCAATGGTCATTGATTGAAAATTTCTGGTCTATAGTACAGTTATTTAACATCGCCGATACATTTTTAGCATCGACGAACACCGAGGGACGAAACTGTGAAACTTTAACTGTCACAAATCGTCGATCGCCGATACATTTTCAGCATCGGTGAACTCCGAGGGAAGAAACTGCGAAACATTAACTGTCACAAATTTCTGATCGCCGATACATCGTCGACATCGACATGATAGGACGTTTTAGCTAGGGATGTATGTCTAACAAAAAATCACCAATGTCGAAAAAACGTTTCTCATGTAAAGGTCAAAATCAACAACCATGTGTATTTATCGTGTAAACAGTCCATTTGACTTCGTCTTTTCCTTGTGTCATCTTTTGAGGTTCCCCATGTCATATCCATACTTCTGTGTTATATTTTCCACGTCATTTTTGTACAACGATTTTGGTCGGCGTCATAAATTTTGCCTAAAGGTATCAACAAAACAATGTCTAAGAAGAATTGTCGATGTTTATTCACTCATTAACTATCAAAAGACTGATAGGTAACCAAACGATGAGTTTTTTCATCGAACCTTCGTCATTCTACATCAAGAATCCTGGACGATCTATGTTGTTGTTCCATTCAAAATACCTTGTTATTTTTCCGACGTCGATAATACTAGTTTCTTGTGAACACAAAAAGGCTTGGTAATTTGATGGGGCACCCTGAGCTGAGGTAAGACAAGATTTGTGATTTGATGGATAAGTTAAATTTTCACGTAACCTATACATTGACCTTGTGCAATGACCAACAATCAAAATTTGAATTCATCGGTGAACTACGAAGTAACCCGCTCCTGCGTCGCCAACTTGTGTTGCATTTAATACTAAGCATGGTGCAGATTCTATGATAGATTGCGGAGATCACATTTACACTCCCAAATTGAAGACTTGATGCAACAAGGTAAGTATATTTTCTTTTAAATTTACAAGGTCATATCCAAACATGGTATTATGTTCGAAAATTACTTATTCCCCGAAGCAGACGAAGGAGCGAGAGAAAGCGTCGAGGAGGTTACAACCCTCTCTCTAACTTTTATTACCAGTAAGACCAGGTTAATTTCTTGCAAGCAAGAGGTAATCATTGTGTTTATCATTTATTCACTTTTGATTGTGTCAATGACACTTGTCTAGGTTGGATAACGGCTCAATATAACATTTTTGTTTATTTTCTGCAGAAAAATGCCTCCAAGAAAAACAACAACTAGACGCTCTCTAAGAATTCCCAAGAGGAAGGAACCGGAGGTCGGCGAAGGGTCCACACCGGGCGCTACAAGAGAGATTGATTTTATCTCAAAGATGAAATAAATTATCCACACATCTACAAAAAGGATTTTACCCAATCTTCGACGTTCGATGACACAAAGGCTAGCACTGGATCTAAAGTGATGCTCCCGCGGGGGAGACCTGTATAGAAAAATGAGTTAGGAGGATTACCTAGAGTTCACACCTCATAGCAACCCAAATATCAGAATATTGGATGACCAAGTGTTCACGAACATCAGGAGATCATATATGCACAGGGCGGCTTGTTGGATCCCTATTCTTCCTTGCATCGAAATATTAGGATGGATAATTGACCATGTAGACACAATGAAATGCACAATCAACAATGTGAAGGATGAATGTGTTGGTGTTTTCCTTCCAGTTGAGGTACAAAAGTATTATAAACTCAGGGACCCGGAGGAAAGGTTAAACACAGATTTCGTGGTCAAATTTTATGAGTATCATGATACCAACAAGTTACTAGCCTCACGATGGAAAGAAGACAAAAAATTCACAAACAAAAACATTGGTTGGTACAACATGGTAAATATCATAGATCCCTACATGTATTTAATGAATTTGATTTTCTGACTATATGGAGAAAAGGATTTCTCAAAATTTTCAGAAGCTTGGATGCCCTTGGCGTATACCATGGAAATTTTTGGGAGTAGTTTTAATTAGGGAGCCATTATTTCCAAACAAATGAGTATTAATATCCTACAGGCCTAGACACTGAAGGAAGGAGCAGTTCCAATATTCTAAATGGAATCCTACATGTTGGATGTAATCTGCACAAGAAACGTTTTCACAGGTATGAATTTAAGCTAGCATATTGTCGAATTTCCTGTACATGTTTATTTCAGTATCTTATGGGAGAATAGGTAAAAAAGATCATTTTCCATGATATGTGATGGGTTCATAGCCAGGATATACTTCATTATCTTTAGAAATGAATTCCCCGGGCTTTCGTTGGAAGCCAAAAATATGATAGCTAAAATTGGGCATTGGTACCTCGAAGAGACCTTAACCTATATCAGAGTGCTCAGAGCTATTGGTGCACCCCACCTACTCCTTATTCATGCCCCAAATCGTCTCATAGTGGGAGAGATTTTTTACCAGACCATTTTACAAGGTTATAATGCTTCCCTGGTAAAGGATAAAAAGAGAGATTTCATTCCCTATGGTTTTCATATAGGATTTTATATGGTCAAAGACACTACACAGGTGAAACAAGAAGGGTTAAATTAGCTTGAGTACCAGTTCCCCACAGGCCACTTTTACAAGCATAATACAAAGGGATTAGTTCCCTAGCACGCCTCACAGGTATCCTCATATTGGTTTTATGATCATGATAGTTTTGAAGATGAAATATTTACAGAAGGCTCCCAGAGTTGGGAGGAAGTGCTCCATAGAAAGGATAACAAAAACATACCACAAAGGGTTGTCATTGATGTCAACCCTTGAAGAATGCCCCACAGCACAAAGGTTTGGGTAATGGAACCAATATTTTTTTATGTAAAGATGAATCATTATTGTCTTTTCATGGTTGATAAGAAGTAAATATGGATGAACTCCAAAGTGGTCCCCTTATGGTGAAATCCCTCATGGGAAGAAACTTTGTGGAGTAATAGAACCCATGCTTAATTGCAAAATAATGAGATGAAGAACAATGAATTTTTCAATTAGACTATCATATATGGATAGTGCTTGTCATTATGTTTCCGATGGTATGTGGAACGTCACATAACTCCTCACAGTTAGAGAGTTATGGCCATGAGAAGTTGGAGACCCCAGGTTTGGGTAATGGACCCAAGTTTGTTTGATGGATAATGGTATGACTTATGATATATTTTTAGATAATACTATTCTATATTGATATTACATGTCATTCCATTTCTAGTGGTATGTGGAACGTCACATAACTCCTCATATGTCCTTACGAAGTTGGAGGACCCTCATATGTCATCTACAAGCCCCAAAAGGTCAAAGTAGTCAAAGTGGTTTAAGAGATTTAAAAAGGTAAATAATAAAGTGAAGTAATGAGTGTATTATAATTCAAAGTGAATACAAAATAAAAAATTTCAATAATAAACTTAATGGAGAAATTAGAAGTGGGTTAACCCTAAAATAAGGAAAGTGGGGCCAAGTGACCTAGAATATACTTTTAAGGAAGCTACTTGGAGAGTATAAATAAGAGGCAAGGCTATCTCATTTTAAACACACTTGAGCATATTGAATATCTATAGGTTTCTGAGGTAACCAAGGATATCTAAGCCGGAATTCTGAGGGAAGGTGAAGAAAAGAAGACCGAAATGCAAGGAAGGATAAATTCTTTTGATGGTGCTTTCTAAGGTATGCTATTTACAGGTCATCTCACCATTTTCTCTATAACTTTTTTAAATATAATTATTCAGACTGTGAAATTGCTATTCCATTGAGAAAACATATAAAAGTATCTGTGATAAAAAATTCAGCTTGTGGGTCATTGTATTTTTGGAGTTACACTCCGTGGAAAATAGAGTTTGTGGCTAGTCCTAAAACTAGACAAAAACAGGTGTTTCGGGTACAAATGTCATAACTTCTTCATAAAATATCCAAATTCAATGAAACCAAATTTTTGAATAGTTTCATATCAATTCAACAAACATTACGTGCAGGGCACGCTCTACAAGTTTTATCTCTAGAATAAGCCAAAATTCAGCAAGGTATGTCATTTTTCCTATAACTCCTTTTCTGAGAGGTTACAAGTAGTGACACCTGGAGGAATTGCATAAAACACACTGAATAGCATTGTGTATTAGTTTCAAAGATTTATACATTACAGGTACAAAGTTATGATTGCTTCAAGTTAGGGTTGTTGACTAATCCAAAACTAGGCATGTGAGACTAAAGAAAAGTTTGATGAAAATGTTAGTCTCTTGTTGTTGAAGGTAAGGAAGGTTTGCAAGAATGTGATCATATAAACCAGGTCTATTACAGAGCTACAAATCATATTTGGATGATGAAATTGATGATGTCTTTTGGTTGAGGTACATGTTGAGTACATGGTTGAGACAGGTAGTTGATGAGTTGGCACATACATGAGGTGTATAGTTGATGATGTTGGTACATATTGATGAGTAGTTGACACATGATTGGTACATACTTTGTACATGGTTGGATGCACTTGTTTGTGGTACAGGTTGATTACAGGTTATTTGGTACAGGTTGGTGCATGGTTGATGCACTTTTTTATGGTACAGGTTGATGCATGATTGATGCATGGTTCATATTTATTGGTACATATTTACAGCGGTATATCTCACAGTGACAGGTTGATAGTGGTTTCATCATTCTAATTCTACTTCAGGGTGGCAGGATGGGACAAGGACAGGTGGTTGTAGCCACCTTCCGGTTGTAGCTGGAGAACATAGGGGGTTGTAGCCTCCTTTTGGTTGTAGCCAGAGAATTGGGGAGTTGGAGCTTCCCTCAAGTTGTAGCCTGAGAAACTAGGGGGTTGGAGCCTCCTTCCACTTGTAGCTGGAAAACAAAGGAAGTTGGTGCTTCCAATGAATGTAATTCTTCAAGACATATAAGAAAAAGCATTCAGTGGTTTTCTCCCGATTTGGGTTTCCACGTAAAACACTGGTGTATTGTGTATGTGTATGGTTGTTCATTTGTTAATTTATTATTTACTCTACAGTTATTGGATGATAATGATTCATTGATATAACACTTGGATTATATGGTTAAAAAGGATTAAATTGCTCTATTACTGATTCACCCCCCCTCTCAGTAATCCAACAATCGGTATGAGAGTAGGTTCCTTCATAAATCAGTTTAACCACTGAAAGGTAGATCATGGAGAGTACCAAATCATATAAAAATGGAATACCATAGTTTGATGGACATAAGTATGATTTTTGGAGCATAAGGATGAGGACATATATACAGGCACAGGGATTTCAAGTTTGGCAATTAATTGTAGATGGATACACAACACCAGCAGTTCCACCAACAAATGACAAAGCAGTAAAACTCATTGAGAATAATTCCAAAGCCACAAATGCACTTTTGAATGGTCTCAGTGATACGGTATTCACCAAAGTTGCACACTATAAATCCGCTAAAGAGATTTGGGACAAGATTCAAAATATTTATGAAGGAGATACAAAATTCAAAGAAGCAAAGCTTCAGACTTATAGAGGTCAGTTCGAACAACTAAAAATAAAGGAAGATGAAGATATCACAGCCTACTTCTTACGAGTCGATGAAACAGTGAATGCAATCATAGGATTGGGAGAAGAAATTGAAGAATCTATCATTGTTCAAAAGATACTAAGATCTCTTCCTATGAGATTCAAACCTAAGATATCAGCACTAGAAGAAATCTGATCTGGACTCAATAAGCATGGACGAACTGCATGGAATATTCACAGCATATGAAATGAGAACTGAGCAGGAAAATCCAGATGTAAAAGAAGCAGAGTTTAAGTCATCCAAAAGATCATAGAAAAATAAAAAGGAACAAGAAGAATATAGCAACAACAATGACTCCTCGGAAGATGATGAAGAAGTGGCCAACTTCGTCAAAAGACTGAGCAAGGGAACCAACAGTAGGTATAGAGGTAAGCTCCCTTTAATTTGTTTTAATTGTGATGGTATTGGTCATTTTTCTAACAAATGTTCTCATAAGAAAAAGAGAAATGATGAAGGTTACTCAAAAGAAAAACACACATATAAAGACAAAAGAACTACAAAAAAAGTTTTCAAGAAAACCTTATACACCAAAGAAGACATCTCATCATCAGATGAAGATGAAGTCAGTGACAATGAGACATGAAGAGTTATATTCATGGCAGTAAAAGAATCTGACAAAGAAGACTCTAAAGAAGAATGTGAAGAAGTCGAAGAAGAAATTGAAGAGGCAAAAGTTGACTATCGAGAAGAATTAATGTGTGCCATAGAAGTTATCAAAAGAGAAAAGAAGAAAAACAAGAAACTACAATCATAACTAGAAAAGAAAAAGGACACTCGAGAACTAGAACAAATGATCATAAAATTGAAGGTTCAAATAGAACAAGATAAAAGAATTGAAGAAGCAGTCAAAGAACAACTAGAAGAAAAGGACAATATCATTGGAAACTTAGAAGCAGAGGTTGTCACACTAATAAAGGATATTCAAAAGAAAAATATGCAGAATAGCTCAAAAGTTCTGGATGACATTATCAACAGTAAAAAATCTCATCTCGACAAGTCCGGACTTGGATACAATCAAACAAAAAAGGGATCAATCTCCAAAACAACAGAGCAAGAAACAAATCCAAAGAGCTATGCAGAAACAATCAAAGAGGATAGCAAGATATATAAGGAAGATTACAGGGACACTCCTCCACCAAGAAGATTAAGATTTCAGAATCAACAACAGATAGATAGGCCTCAAGAAGAAGAAGGATTCATAAGAGCACCTCCTTTCAGAAGATCTTCAACTCCCAGGTATCAAACTATATTTTTTGG
>ML778405.1:1383406-1395407 GCA_009831015.1 Picea engelmannii
TTGAGAGTTATACACAAAGGGATTATTCAAGGAGACCTAGTGACACACAAAGAAGAAGTTACAACAGGTTTGAATCTTTGAGCACTGAAGTGGAATGTTACAAATGTAACAATTTTGGACACATGGCCAAGGATTGCATAATGGTAGTCCCTCCTAAAGAACCTCAACAGAATAACAACAGTCACAAACAAGAACCTCATAAAACGACATGGATAAGAAATAAGATCAATATAACAATGAAGAATTCATAGTCTCTCTACAAGCTAAGCAGAAGAAACACGGTTGGTATGTTGACAGTGGATGTTCAAAACACATGGCAGGTGATAAAGACAAATTTCTTACATCAAGAAAAGAAAAAAATGGATGAGTTTCCTTCGGAAATGATAATTCATCCAAAATCATTGGACAAGGCACAGTCCGAATTGGGAACAAGAATGAAAAGACACAAAATGTTCTAATGGTAGAAGATATGAAACATAATCTTCTAAGTGTGAGTCAAATGTGTGACCAAGGTCATAAACTTACTTTCAATTCAGAAAAGTCTGAGATAAGAAAAGAAGGTTCAGGGAAATTGGTCGGTACAACTGCAAGAAATTCAAACAACATATATGTGTTAAGTGAAATTGGAAATGAAAAGTGTTTTCTAGGAAAGGAAGATGAAAGTTGGCTATGGCATAGAAGAATGGGTCACATGCATTTTTATAACCTTGTCAAATTCAGCAAAAGAGAAGCAGTCAGAGAAATTCCCCAGATCATGAAACGAACCAACACTTTATGCAAGCATTGTCAACAAGGAAAGCAAACAAATACCATGTTCAAATCAAAGGAATATTCAACAACAAGACCACTGGAAATTGTGCACAGTGATCTAGTTGGACCAACAACAACAAAGGGCTTAAAAGGTGAAAAATACTTTATGTTATTAGTTGATGATTATAAAAGAATGACTGTAGTTTTCTTTCTCGAGAATAAGTTAGAAGCTTTTGAAAACTTCAAGATATACAAGGAAATGGTTGAAAATGAGATGGATTCAAGAATCAAATGTTTGAGATCTGATAATGGAAGAGAGTTCACTTCAAAGGAATTTATGGACTATTGTAGCAGTCATGGAATAAAAATTCAATTCTCTGTTGCTAAGACACCTCAACAGAATGAAGTTGTTGAAAGAAAGAACATGACAATACAAGAAATGGCTCAAACAATGCTAATGGATTCCAAATTGACATATATATTTTGGACATAGGCAGTGCATACAATAGTTCACATTCAAAATAGAGTAATGCTCAGAAACAATACTGATAAAACTCCCTACGAGCTATGGAAAGGAAGACCAACAAATGTGAAGCACTTCAGAGTTTTTGGAAGCAAATTCTACATCAAAAGAGAAGATGGAAGAATGGGAAAGTCTGACTCTCATGTGGACAAAGGAATACTTGTTGGTTACTCAAGTACAAGGAAAGCATAGAAGTGTTGCAATCTAAGATTGAACAAAGTTGTGAAAAGAATCAACGTAACAATTGATGAAACAAGCAGACCAGAATCAAAGGAAGAAGAAAACAAATCAATGGAACAACTTTTCGAAGAAGAAGATGAAAAATAAGTGGAAAAGGAAGATGAAGATGAAGAGAATTCGATAGAAGCATAAGAGCAAGTTCAGAAAGTATCTCAAAAGACACCTAGAAAACGAGTACAAAAGAATCATCCTTCAGATCAGATTATCAGAAACAAAGATGCAGGAGTTGAGACTAGAAGAAAAATCCGTTCACCAGAATAAACACACCTAGCACTGTTATCTACAATTGAACCAAACTGTTTTGAAGAAGCCAGCAAGGATGAATTTTGGAATAAGGCCATGGATGAAGAATTGGATCAAATAGAGAAAAAAAGCACTTGGGAATTGGTTCCAAGACCAAAGAATAAGAATGTGATCGACACAAAATGGGTTTTCAGGAATAAATTGAATGAAGATGGACAGGTTACAAGGAACAAATCTAGATTGGTATGTAAAGGATATGAATAGATTGAAGGAATTGACTTTGAAGAGACATTTTCCCCAGTTACCAAAATGGAAGCAATCCGTTTACTTTTAGCTTATGCATGCTCCAAAAATGTTAAATTATATCAGATGAACGTAAAATCATCTTTTCTGAATGGGGAACTTGAAGAAGAAGTCTACATTGAACAACCAGAAGGATTTCAGTTGTCAGAGAACACAGACTATGTATGTAAATTAAATAAGGCCTTGTATGGTCTAAAACAGGATCCTAGAGCATGGTACTCCATATTGGATAAGTATCTACAGCAGACAAGGTTCAGAAAAGGAAGTGTAGACAACAACCTCTACATCAAGGTAAGTCAAGGTAATATTTTATTAATTGAAGTTTATGTTGATGATATTATTTTTGGTAGTGATGATGACAAGTTAAGACAGAAATTTGCAAAAGACATGCTGAATGAATTTGAAATATCGTTACTTGGAGAACTATCCTTCTTTCTAGGACTTCAGATACGTCAAAGAAACCAAGGAATTTTTATTTCTCAAACCAAGTATATCAGAGAAATGCTAAAGAGGTTCGGAATGGAAGATTGCAAACCAGTTATCACTCTCATGCAAAGTAATTGTAAGTTGAGCAAAGATGATGATTCAAAGTCTATAGATAATAGGTAATACAGATCAATGATTGGTATCCTACTATATGTGACAGCATCCAAACCAAATGTAATGCAAGCAGTTGGACAGGTGGCACGATTTCAAGCAACACCAAAGGAATCACATGTATTAGTAGTAAAGAGGATTTTCAGATATCTCAAAGAAACAAAAGAGTTTGGATTATGGTATCCAAAAGGAAAAGATCTATCACTTATTGCCTACAAAGATGCAGATTGGGCAGGATGTATTGATGACCGATGAAGCACTAGTGGAGAAACGTTCTACTTAGGTGAGTGTTTGGTATCATGGCTAAGCAAGAAACAATCATCAGTATCTCTATCTATAGTCAAGGAAGAGTATATTGCAGCAACAACATGTACACAGGTTCTTTGGATGAAACAAACTTTGACAGGTATATAGGTTGAGCATGATGAGCCCATTCCAATATATTGTGATAATACAAGTGCCATCAATATCTCAAAAAACTCGGTGATGCATTCCAAGACGAAGCACATTCCAATCAAGTATCACTTTCTACGGGAATAGGTTGCATAAAATAACATCAGAGTAGAGTATGTGGGCACAAAAGAACAAGTGGCAAACATCTTTACAAAACCACTTCCACGAGAAGCCTTTGAATATCTTCTCCAAAGACTTGGAGTTATTTCTACTCCAAAATGAATGTTTTTTGAATTCTTATCTTATATGTCTTAGATGTACACGAGGAAGCACCATAAGAGGACAATTCAGTCAAGGGGAGCATCCCTGAATGGAAAGATACCTTTGCCATTGATGAAAGAGGGGGAGAGATGTATCAGATGCAGAGGACAGAGGCATGGTTCCAGGGGGAACAGACTTATTAGATGCATAGGATAGAGGCAAATTTATCAGATACAAAGGAAAGAGGCATGGTTTCAGGGGGAGCATGAGTGATATGATTTCAGTATTGCATCAGAGTGTTGTCATCAATGCCAAAGGGGGAGATTGTTGATTAAGGTTGGTTGTCATCGATGTCAACCCTTGAAGAAATCCCCGCAACACAAAGTTTTGGGTAATGGACCCAATATTGTTTGATGTAAATATGACTCATTATTTTCTTGTCATGGTTGATAAGAAGTAAATATGGATGAAATCCAAAGTGGTCCCCTTATGGTGAAAGCCCTCACGGGAAGACGCTTTGTGGAGTAAGAGAACCCATGCTTAATTGTGGAATAATGAGATGAAGGACAATACATTTTTCAGGTAAACTATCCTATATGGATATTTCTTGTCATTCCATTTCTGGTGATATGTGGAACGTCACATAACTCCTCACGGTCAAAGAGTTATGGCCATGAGAAGTTGGAGACCCCAGGTTTGGGTAATGGACCCAAGTTTGTTTAACGGATAACGGTATGAGTTATGATATACTTTTAGATAATACTATTCTATATGGATAGTACATGTCATTCCATTTCTGTAGGTATGTGTAACGTCACATAACTCCTCACGGTTTGAGAGTTATGGCCTTACGAAGTTGGAGGACCCTCATATGTCATCTAGAAGCCCCAAAAGGTCAAAGTAGTCAAAGTGGTTTAAGAGATTTTAAAAGGTAAATAATAAAGTGAAGTAATGAGTGTATTATAATTCAAAGTGAATACAAAATAAATTATTTCAATAATAAATTTAATGGATAAATTAGAAGTGGGTTAACCCTAAAATAAGGAAAGTGTGGCCAAGTGACCTAGAAGATGTTTTTAAGGAAGCTACTTGGAGAGTATAAATAAGAGGCAAGGCTCTCTCATTTTAAACACAATTGAGAATATTGAATATATATAGGTTTATGAGGTAACCAAGGATATCTAAGACGAAATTCTGAGGGACGGTGAAGAAAAGAAGGCCGAAATGCAAGGAAGGATAAATTCTTTTGATGGTGCTTTCTAAGGTATGTATTTACAGGTCATCTCACCATTTTTTCTATAATTGTTTTTATATAATGATTCAGAATGTGAAATTTATATTCCATTTAGAAAACATATCCAATTATTTGTGGTAAAAAATTCATCTTATGGGTCATTGTAGTTTTGGAGTTACACTCCGTGGAAAATAGGGTTTATGGCTAGTCCCGAAACTAGTCAAAAACAAGTGTTTCAGGTAAAAACGTCATAACTTCTTCATAACCTATCCCAATTCAGTGAAAAAAAATGTGTTGGTTAGGTTATAGTCTCTAGTATGTTGTGTAATAGTTTCATATCAATTTAACAAGTATTCCATGCAGGGCACGCTCTACAAGGTCTCTCTCTAGAATAAGCCAGAATTCAGCAAGGTATGCCATTTTTGCTATAACTCCTTTTATGAGAGGTTACAAGTAGTGAAACCTGGAGGAATTGTATAAAACACACTGAAGAACATTTTTTATCAGTTTTAGATCTTTATACATTATAGGTATAAAGTTATGATTACTTCAAGTTAGGGTTGTTGACCAATCCAAAGCTAGACATGTGAGACTAAAGAAAAGTTTGATGAAAATGCTAGTCTCTTGTTATTGAAGTTAAGGAGGGTTTGCAGGAATGTGATCATATACACTAGGTATATTATATAGCTACAAATCATATTTGGATGATGAAATTGATGAGGGATTTTGGTTGAGGTAGATGTTGAGTACATGGTTGAGACAAGTAGTTGATGAGTTGGCACATACATGAAGTGTATAGTTGATGATGTTGGTACATCTTGATGAGTCATAGTTGATGAGTAGTTGACACATGATTGGTACATACTTGGTACATTATTGGATGCACTTGTTTATGGTACAGGTTGATTACAAGTTATTTGGTACAGGTTGGTGCATGGTTGATGCACTTGTTTATGGTACAGGGTGATTACAGATTGAGGTACAGGTTGATGCATGGTTGATGCATGGTTTAGATTTATTGGTACAGGTTTACGACAGTATATCTCATAGTGACAGGTTGACAATGGTTCCATCATTCTACTTCTACCTCAGGGTGGCAGGACGGGGCAATGATAGGTGGTTTTAGTCGGAGAACATAGGGGGTTGTAGCCTCCTTCTGGTTGTAGCCAGAGAATTGGGGAATTGAAGCTTCCCTTGGGTTGTAGCCTGAGAAGCTAGGGGGTTGAAGCCTCCTTCCAGTTGTAGCTGGAAAACAAAGGAAGTTGGTGCTTCCAATGAATGTAATTCTTGAAGACATATAAGAAAAATAATTATGTGGTTTTCTCCCAATTTGGGTTTCCACATAAAACACTGGTGTATTGTGTATGTGTATGTTTGTTCATTTGTTCATTTCTTATTTACTCTACACTTATTGAATGATAATGCTTCTTTGATATAACACTTGGATTATATGGTTAAAAAGGATTAAATTTCTCTATTACTGATTCACTCCCCCTATCAGTAATCCAACACTTTCATTCCCTGTGGTTTTCATATAGGATTTTATATGGTCAAAGACACTACACAGGTGAAACAAGAAGGGTTAAATCAGCTTGAGTATCAGTTCCCCACAGACCACTTTCACAAGCATAATACAAAGGGATTAGTTCCCTAGCACGCCTCGCAGGTATCCTCATATTGGTTGTATGATCATGATAGTTTTGAAGATGAAATATTTACGGAAGGCTCCTAGGGTTGGGAGGAAGTGCTCCACAGAAAGGCTAACCCAAACATGACCAAATTTAAAGCAATGGCCATGGATGAGCAAGTTGAGACTATAGAGCACACTGCTCAAGAAGACATTAGGGTAAGAGATGAAAACTGAGAAACAAAAGCAGTCGAGGCACATAGAAGGGGGATAATGTTACTAGAAGAAGCCAAAAGAGCTATTGCAAGATTCGAGTGAGAGCCTGTACTCAATCCTTTGATGCGACCTTTGAGAATAACCTCAGTAGGTGCAAGCGAGGAGGTAGAAACAACTAATTAAAATGCAATTCCTCTAGGTGAGACCACTGATCAAGAAAACCCTAGGCCTATGTCACCATAGGTAGGATCGTTGGTGACTACTACAACTCAATGAAGCTCAGCAAGAGCATCAATATGGACATGTATGCCTACTATCCTCATAGATTTAATCAACATATATGACGATGAGGAAGGTTCAGAAGCCTCGTTCATAACCTCGGTAACAATCACACAAGAGGAAGAACCTGGGGAAACATTTGCTCCAGCTTCCGATGTTTTGATCCCAAATCCCCAAGAAGGCGACCATGAGGCTAGGATCACTCTGGACACTGAATTTGTTGATCAATTGGGAACATAGGCTAATGTTGATCTTTTTTCTGCTTCTTCGTGTAGGACAAAGAATTCGTTAGCCGACAAGGACCAATCGAAGGCCATATCACCAGAGCATACAGAAACCTCCACTGCTAAGGAATTGAAAGAACCTGCCATGGAACATATATATACGATAGGAAGCCTAGGAAATACTCTCTCCTAGGGAGATCAACATATTCTTGAACCAATATATGTAATCGTCGATATGTAGGAAATTGCTTATGACAGGAAAAGGAAAGTTGTAATGAGAAGAACAACCAAGAAAAGGAAGCTCACGCTCGATAGAAAACTTCTCATAACCATGGAGGAAATATTATTTGACACAGAAAATGCTAAGTTGAATGAGCTAATTGGAGCAGGTATGTCCATAAATGATGCTACTTTAGACAGGGAAAGAAGGGATTAAAAGGAGGTAGCCGCCATGAAGAAAGAACTAGACCATCTATGACATCAAGCAAAATATTACCAGAGTTCAACACGGGAAGTGGTATTCATGAAGAGTGATTTCCGAGAAATGTATGCACAATTCACAAGTGAAAGAGATCTCTTCACCACTCTCATAGATTATTTCCAATAAGATACCCTCATGGGGATGGTAACATGTAAATACATGCATCGATGGTATGAAAAGGCACATCAAGCCTTAGAACGGATAGAATACATCAACGAACTACATAAGGGTCGAGATACAAAAGAGCATGGCATCCGAGTGCTGATGGATAGCAACATCACCTAAATAAGGAAGGAATTTGAACACTAGGTAAGCATGGTCCAGGAACCTCAATGGAAAATACAGGAAAGATGGAGAGAGTATGAGAAAAGTTGGTAGAAAATAAATCGGTAAATGAGGAGCATTGACCTACCAGAGTTTGGTCCACCGAAGGTTTTCACTGATTTGCATGACATAGTTAAACAACATGAAGAGAAAGATCTGGCATGGGAAGAGAATATTTTGAATATTTCAAGCATGATCCCGGGTCAAGTGAATAAGTTCATGGAACCCCCAATTAAAGATATTGTAGTTTTACAATGCTTAAGTGTCAAGCTAATCAAGTACAAGGAACCAGAAATAGAGATGAAGGAAGTCCTCTCCGCTCTGATGGATCAACACAGGTTTCCATATGAAAATACATGTGAATATCTCTTCTTCAAGTGGTCAGAGTATGAGAAGAACAATCCACTTGAGTAAAACCACTAGATGATCAAAGGAGAAGCAAAACAGAAGAAAGAGAGAACAAATAGATAAAAATACGCCATGTGGCATTTTCTCAACTTAACACAACTTTAGTATTTATTTTTAGTTTAGTTATTTTTTGTTATGAATAAGTGCATCGACCTTGAACCAAAGGGTCGATGGTTTTGGAGAGACAGACTATTTCTGAAATTTTGGAAGAGAACTATTTATGTGCAAGTTATTTTAATTAAGAAGTTCTGTTTAGAACCAAAGACACTTCTATCATCTAAGGAGTGAATGTGATTGGACCAAGGGGGATTATCTTTGTCTTTAGATTCAATATTTGTTGGTGTGTTGAGTAAGAGTTTTTGTATCTGTTATTTAAAGTTATCTTATAATTTTGTGAAAATTCTTTTATTTTTTGTGAATGAATAGAAATCGATTGTGTTAACCTGTGATTGATAATAGAGCATTGAAAATTACTTTTCTTGCACTAACTTCTTGTCATGTGTATTTCTTCTTTATGTAACTGTTATCTCAGACAATGTTGAATGTATAACTAATCAAAACGATATTAATGCTAGTTTGAAGTAGTTTAGATCTTCTTCCTCTACATGCTAAGGTATAAAGGTTATCCTAACACCCAACCTTCCCCCAACATGCAATTTAACTTCCCTCTTCCATTTACTTTAAGATCTACCTTTCTTTTGTTATAAATATTAAGAAAAAGAACCAAAAAGAGCATTGCGTAGCCTGAGGAAAGGCCTCACTGAAAAGACATATATGTCAATCAAGATTAAAGCCCATTGATAATTCCAGCCAGATCATGAATCTGGACAACCTTACTACTCATCAAATGCTTACAACTCTAATTGGACCTCTTAGGCAGGTTTGGTTCCTACTGTGAGTTAAACGGATCTCAGACCCCTCAACATGTCTCTTTTTCCTAATGATTGGAAGTAATATGGAAATATCTAGTTTGGTCTCTTCTATCTTTCCAAGTTGTGTTATGAGAAAATAATTGCAATTGAATAACTGTTTGGCCTAAATAATATATTAAATAATATTTATACATAAACAAAAAAATACAAGTTTACAGTGGTCCATGTCAAGCTTATTTTAACTAAAGAGAAAAGGGTGAGATTCATTTGAACAAAATGATTATGCTCTATTGACTAGAATAATGGAGCCAAATATCCTTGAAGAGGCAACACAAGCTCCCGTTTAATATTTTTTTGTTATAAAAAAAATTGACATCCCATGTCCTATATACAGTGGACATGTTTTGAAAACTATGCATCAATTATTGAACATATATGATGTCGACTAAGTTTCAACACTTCAACAACTACCTCAGTTTGAACTGGAATTACATAGCTTATCTCAGGTCGGGTCAACATATTTTGGTACGTAATTTGATATGTAGATGTTATAGTAATGTCAATTAAGCAATGTAGTTGGATTTTATATTGTTAACAAAACATTATTTTCAATGATGTGATGATGTAAGTTAACTTCGACTATGTATCGAATAAACATCGATAAATCAAAGTCATATGAAAAAATCTGTGTTCTATACATCATCAATTTGACATCACTTATTTGACAAGTATAAAGTTAGTAATGTGACAACACTTACTCAACCTTTATTAGTCCTTGCCTTTAGGCTAGGGATATAGTAATTGGTTCCCCTATTTTTCAATTAGTTCGGCACGGGGTTCAACACGTTTAAGCCAAATTTTTAGCAAACCTTCAAAAATTTTGCAAAATCATTTCATTGTTATCCTAAGTTCATCAACTTTGAAGTTATTTTTGTTTCAATTTTAACCTAAGTTAATGTTTGAGGCCTTATTTGGCCTCATACTAAGGCAAAAGACAATTTTTTACTATTTTTTTTTGTTTCTAACTTAGGATACTAGATACATAATAATTC
Source organism: Picea engelmannii (assembly GCA_009831015.1). Classification (NCBI taxonomy): domain Eukaryota; kingdom Viridiplantae; phylum Streptophyta; class Pinopsida; order Pinales; family Pinaceae; genus Picea; species Picea engelmannii. The sequence continues at coordinate 1,393,434 of ML778405.1, forward strand.
ACATATGGTTTTACATGAATTAATTCTAATTATTAAGTTAGCATTAGTTTGTAAAATTAAATGTTTTTGTCCTCTCCCATTTTCAATGCTTTTCCATTTCAACAGTAATGTGGTTGTTTTTCAAGTGGGCAATGTGGCTATAACGTGGTTGTTGGTTAGGGAGGAATGTGGCTATCAGCATGTTCGTCAAGAGGTGGAAATGTGCAAGAACAACGTTATTACCATCTTGATTTTTGCTAGAGATTTCGAACCCGCCAATTGCTATAATTCTGCCTGCAACACAACCTATTTATGTGACATTGTGTTGACGGGCGAAATTGTTCGTCCGTCAATTGAGAGAGTGGAACCGGTCCGGGGTTGTCTAATAACCCAAGCCGTTTGGAATGAACCACCCTGACGGGTTTAACGGCTCCGTTGGCTGCTCTAAGATCCTAGGAAAACCAAAGAGAAAAACTAATCTAAACTAACTAATCTATCTGAAACAAATAAAACTAACTAAACTAACTAAAACTAATAAGAGAAACTAACTAAAACTAAATACAAGAAACTAAACTAACTAATAATAAAAAAAAAATAATACACTAATCTAATTAAAACAAACTACTAATTAAACTAAAACTAAATATAAACTACTCTAATTATTATATACAATCTACTAATTACTATTAATTAACCTTCTAATTACTAATTGAATTACAACGTATTCACAAATATACAATGTATACAAATTTGCAGATTTGAATAAAACCTGTAAAACTTATATGTTTTCTGCCCTAAAACAACCAAAGATATTTTTTGATTTTTATATTTTATGAATAAGAAATAAAACTTACTGAAATTAAACGATCTAATATATTTGTTGAAATTAAACAATCTAATATACTAATTCTATAAATCTAACTAAACTAATATCTGAACTAAACTACTAATAAAAAAAGTAAACACGCAAGCGACTAACTGACCTAGAGGCGTTCCTAATTTGTCCTGCGTATGACGACCTCGAAGCTGGTCAGAGGAAGGAAACTCACACCGGTTAGTCCAAAAGCTTCTCGTAAACGATAGGCTGCGCTGCTCTTTGAATTGTTAACAAGACAAACAAGACATAAAAAAATCATAACAGTTTTATGATTTATAAATCTGTGCAATAAGGGAAACCTGTTATGCAAAAACTTATACTTTATAATTCAACTTATGAAGAAGAGAAATCTGTCGTTCACAAACTGAATTAAGCAATTGCTATGTTTTTTTTTAAATACTTAGAAGAAACCAGATATGGATAACAATGATTAAATTATATCATTTGCACATGATTAAGATAGCTAAAGTAGTCATTAACCAGATACAAATTGATATACACAACATGAAACAAAATGTTGATATAATGAGAAGCTAAAGCTGTAACAAAACACCAAATTCTGCCCCAGTCTGTATTAAAACTATGTATCCTTATTCTCCCACGAATGAGGATGAACATTATTACAAAAATCATAAGTATATATAAGTCTGTCCACAGGGTAAAACCTCCCTGTGGATAATATCAAACTGTTTTACATAATCTGGGAGATATCCCAAAATCAGCTAAACTAGGAAACTAAAATGCAAGTGAAATATTTGAAATATCCCCTAACTGCTCATCAAATCCACTGCAAGTTCGAATTTATCTGCAATAGACCAAAAATATCAAGTTAGAAAGGTATTTCATCAACAAAACAATTTTTTTTTTATCCTACAGACTTAGCTACAAAATCATCTGATTTTGTAGCTAGTCTAAAATAGTATACAGGATCATAATATAAATCAAATCAAATCTTTTTTTAAAAGAATCAAATCCGATTTTCTTTCAATGGATCATTCAAAAAGAATCACAAATGACTCAAATGATTCTATCATTCAAATTAAACAAAATCAAAAGTTATTTAATCGAAACAGGGGTAAGGATACTCTGTTTCATTTTCCCATAAAATAGGGTCAAAC
>ML778405.1:1405918-1491092 GCA_009831015.1 Picea engelmannii
GATTTTCTTTCAATGGATCATTCAAAAAGAATCACAAATGACTCAAATGATTCTATCATTCAAATTAAACAAAATCAAAAGTTATTTAATCGAAACAGGGGTAAGGATACTCTGTTTCATTTTCCCATAAAATAGGGTCAAACCGTAACAAGATTGTTTCATATCAAATGAAATTAATAGTGAGTCATATCGTAAGAGATGCGATCTAATCCAACACAATCACAATCCATTTGTTATGGATATAACAATGTAGCATAAGATTCATGTTGTTTTAATTAAATACAAAGATGGAAAGACTGTTACAATTATGGGTAAATAAAACATTCAAAACAACATCAAAATTCGCCATAGATTTCGATCGCTGAGCGTTACACAGTCAACAGACAGGATCAAATAGTGATCACAACCATCATCAAATCGACAGAAGTGATAATCGTAAACTGGGCAACAATCGAAACAAATCATGACTGAGTTAAATATAGAAACAAATCGTGAATCCAATCTCGTTTTACAAATCAACTTGTAACTGAATATTCATTACAAATCTAACCGATAATAGGGTCGTTCTAACAGCAAACCAAAACGAAGTACCCGGCTGGGTTTCACATAACCGTTATGAATTGAATCCACTCACGACTTGGGTGAATTTGCACAGAATCATTTTAAAAACAATCCAAACTGTATTCGAATTGGTCGAAAACCATATGGACATAAAACCGTAACAGTTAACCATATCACAATTGTTACTAATCATAGCATATACATCATAATGAAATCAAAATGAAATGCGATTGTGTTCAGGATCAAAATATGAGAAACAGCTTGTGTCTATCAAACGACTTCAATCAACAACAGAGCATTCATTTTTGGCTAAATCAAACAACTCAAATCCATACCAAATCAATCGAATCAATTAAAATCTAATCGAAACTAAACTGGGAAATGGAATTCCATTCATTCAAAGCAAGGCTAAGTATACAATGTAACGAAACCAACCAATGTTGAACAGATCTATTCAAACCAGATTTGAATTGTAATATAAACTCATACTATTTACAAAAATGATTGATATTACACATACTTGTGTGACGAGGCTATCCAATTACGCCAGCTTAGAATTCACCATAGTCGTGGCCAATTCCACATTTTTAAACAAAATGGAGCCTGTCGTTCTTTGTCTCTTATCAGTGGTCTGTAGCTCAGCCTTTTGACGGGTAAGCAGTGTAACCTGGTCCTCTAAAGATTTAATCTTTGACTGTAGCATCGGCACATCAAGATAATATCTCTCTAGCCATAAGCCGCATTGATCACAGGGTGGCACTGTAGGCTTCGACAGAGCAGGAGAGGGTTTTGATGAAAGACCAGGGGTTTCACAAGACAGCTTAATGCATGTGTAGTTAGGGTTGTTTTGCAAGCAAGGTGGTAGGTTTGACACAAAGTCATACGAGGGTTTGGCACACAAACCTTCCGAATAGGGATACTCACTAGCCAGGAAACGCTCCACTTCTGAGTCAGAATCCTCACTCAACACAATAGGGTTTAGTTCGACAAGAGGTTTTGGCCTATTCCTTGCCATTCGAGAGATTAAACGGGCATTCTTTTTGCCTTTGGCGTTTGCAGTGGGTTTGGATTTGGGCTTCTTGCCCATAGGCTTAACAGTTTCAACATCCTTGGTCACAGAGTGGGGTAGGTCAATAGGTGATTCGGGTAAGGGTTTAGGTAATAGAATACTGTAGGGTACCAGGGGTATAGCTTTGTTCTCGGTAACCACAGGTTTGTCAACCTATGGAGGATTCAAATCCTCAAAACCATTGCGAGCAAGGAAATCATTCCAACAGTCTCCGTGTAACCCCAAATGATAAAAAACAATCATTTTAACCAGCCCATAGTGAAAAAGGTTGTTATCAGCCTGGTTCCTTTTGTATTTCTTAGACATCTTAAACAGGCTTCTATGCAAGTAATAAGGCATATTAAGCTCAAAGCCCATGAAAACCATAAGCAAATGAAGGTGGTGTATAAAAACAAAACCATACCAACCTTCGCAGGTGATAAACTGTTTGATTATCATCAACAACTCCTGCCAATGTTGCTTCAACATGGTCACAGGTAAACCTTTGTCACAGGAGCCAACCTTACGTGACTGGAAGAGCAGAGTCCAAGGGACCTCTTCCACTTTGCAATTCTTGGACCATCATTGTCCAGTGGTAGGAAAACCCATAGCACGACTGAGAAATTGCTCGTCAATTTGCAATTGAACATCCCCGACCTTGGCCCGAAAGCCATCAAAGGTCATGGCGAATTGTCGAGCAACGCAGAGGTTAAAACCTTCAAATTTCTGTATGAACAGGAGCCATCCAACTTCCTCAAGGTCACTGCGGGCACTATCGAACATCAACAGAGACTGGCTGTCGTTCGGTTCAGCCCTCACGACTGGAGCCATGGTGCGAGCACATGGTAAGGGTTTGGGTCGAAAACACCAGCACACAGGAGTAGGGTCATTCGGTTTAACCACTATGAACGATCAAAGGGGAAGCATTAATGTGCGCATGCGAGGGTGGTGGAATCACTTACCGCCATGTAAAATAGTAATGGCAAAGTACAACCGGTGAATTAACCCACTATTGAAACAATTATAACATAGTTCCGACCATACTATTCATCCAACCCAAAAATCAAACGATGAATAATATGCCATCGCGCCATTTCCCATAGATTTTCAAACCATGAATATTCAATGTGAAATCGAACCCAAATGTTTAACCAACGCGCCATTGCATAATCAAACATTTTAATCAAAGGTTTTAAAACATGGTGACAATCGATTTCAAAAAATTAACAAGCCAAGATCTATATAAATTTTAACATAAGGATCACATTATATATATATAAACAAAAATAAACCATGACCCCTATGTAATTCAATGACTAGGCAAGTCTCAAAAATATAAATCCATATGCTCAATGCCTTAGCAATTAAATAAAAATCAAGTTGCGCAATCGAAGTAAGAATAGGAAAATAGGCACAGTTCGAAAATCCTTACAACCACTTAATGATAAACCAAAGGTAAGTGTCACTCAAAACATCAATAAAAGATCATGACAGTTCAAATAACAATGGAGGAGTTTTCATGCTTACAGTCGTGAAAACTAAATGGAGACCAATTTACAAGTGTCGCAAGAAATGAAAATATCGTTTGTTTGCAAAATGCGACGACAATTTGAAGTTCAAAAGACATAGGTGTAGGCAGCTTATAGGGCAATGAAAAAAAATTGTATTGGCTGCCAACACATTGCCAGTGTCTGTGACCATCACCTCGCTCAGTGTCAGTACTAGCTTCCCTGCTAGCTTCTATGGCAGCCCTGCCTTTCCTCTTCACAACTTATTTATGGGACATTGTCAGTGTCTGTGACCATCAACTTGCTCAATGCCAGTACTAGCTTCCCTACTAGCTTCTATGGCAACCCTGCCTTTCCTTTTCAGCTTCATGTTATAAAGCTTTCCTCTTCAGCTTCTTGTCATTTCTTCTACAATTGTCTCTAAATTTCTACCGAATGGGTGTCTGCTTACAGAAACCATGGGAGGCAAAGCTACTTCTACCCACGGAGAAGTGTAAGCCATTAATTCCCATATTCTCCATTAAAATATATTTTCCTTCTTCTATTTAGTGTCCCCAGCTATATATATATATATATATATATATATATATATATATATAAACACATTCATGTAATTTCTAGTTTTTTTTTCACGATTATATATATTCAATGGTTTGAAGTGTCCAATTTTAACATAAAAAAATCCTAAACCTATATACCTAGTAATTCAAAAAAATTATGTCGACATTCCAAAGCTTATGTATACAACACTCTAATCAGTGGGAGCTAGTCAAAAAGATTAAGAAAGATGTTGTATGCAGTAATCTGATCAACGATAGCCAGACAAAAAATCTTAAGTCACTAATTTGATTTTTGCAGAGATATCTGAGTGCAATCTGATCAACGATAGTCAGACAAAAAAACTTATGTCACTCATTTTATTTTTGCAGAGATATCTAAGTGCAAGTCAATATCATGTCAAGAAGGCCATCAAGCACTCATCAAGTGCAGATTGAGTTCCATATCTATTTTCTGGAGAATTGGACAGCTTGAGCAAGCAATTATTATATGAATTCACCTGAAGTTCGTGGTCGTCGTTTCCTCTGCAATCGTCTCCAAATTTCTATCATTTCCTTGCAATCATCTCCAAATTTCTGGCAATCTGGCGAACTGGCGTCTGCTTACAGAAACCATAGGAGGCAGAGCCACTTCAAATTTCTGGTGATCTGGCGAACCGGTGTCTGCTTATAGAAACCACAAGAGGCGGAGCCACTTCTACCCATGGAGAAGTGTAAGCCATTAATTTTGTCTTCGCCATTAAAATACAATTTCCTTCTTCTGTTTATTCTCCCCTGCTTCTATAAACAATGAATTCTTCCAGATGGTGGATATTCGGTCTACCCCTATATTCTTGCAAGATAGATTTGAACCCGGGGGCAACTGAGCATGAACATAATTAAAACAGAAGAACAAATGAGTCAAGTTGCATTTGTTCTCGAAAACAAATCAGCGTCCATCTTTGGTTTGATTTGGCGCAAAGGGGCATGAGCATCGAGCAATGAATATATTGATGGAATTTGTCTTAGGGGAAGGGGATATCTAGATTTTCAGTTGTTGTGTCGTCCTGTCGATTGTAGATGCCCACATCAAGCTGGTCTTGACAGTATGGTAACACAGATCAATTTTAACGAAGAAGAGGATTGGATGACAGACTTATATACCAACTGAAATGCAAAACATGAGAGCAGTTTCATGATGAGAGTATTGAGATCATGACATTTAAATTTTATGCTTGCCAAATCTAGTTGTTCAGGCCATTTTCATTTCAAACACACGTTTAGAGGGGCAGACACCATCTGGACATGTTTGTTTCCATGTGTCGAGTTATTTTTATGTACTGTGGCCAAATGGAACTTGTTTACTTTGCTTTTACAAGTGTCTCAGACAGCTTGGAGTTGAGAATTAAATTTGTTTTTATTTCATTTGTTGATCTTTGAAAGTTAAATGGCCACATTTCAGATTACTCCTCATTATTTTTAATGTTTGCATATTTTCAATGCTATGTTAGTATTATTTAATTAGCTTGTTTAAATCCTGATTAGAATAATTATTTGAATAATAAAACATATTTGGAAAGAAAATTAACCTGCAAACTTCAATGTTTAATGTTAAAGGTTTGCATAATATCATCTCCAATTAAAATAAATTTAGGCTATGCTAATATTAATGCATCGTCTAGCTATATTATTGCACTACACGGTTTATATATTTATAGAGGAGACACATGTTCAAATGGGGCTAAGTTGCAGGGTTGAGTAGAATTGAAATTAAAGTGGGAGTGGGTACTTCACGTTTTATATACCTTCTTGGTCACATAGCTCCACGAACAACCGAGAAGGTTGTTGTTCGACATATAATCCTGTAAGTCCTTCCTTCAGACGAAGTAAGATGAGAACATATTCTATAAAATAGTCTTAGTGCATTTCTTCGTTAGTACTTGACACTCAGGTAAGAGGTTGTATACCTGGTTGGACGATCAAAGGTGGCTACTATAAGCATATAATTAAGGACCAATTTCTCTTTTGCTCAGGTCCATCTTTCATCCACATTTACAATCTCCTAATTGAATGGTTATCCATTCAAAATTTATAATTTGAGGTAAATAGCTTTAGCTACACTACAGACCTTTTGAGTTTGTTATGTACTAAAAGTTAATTGATTGTTTGCTACTTTGGTTGTTATAATAACTCTCAAAGTCTCACTGGTTCACTTAGTTATAATAAAAGAAGCATTTTTAATACTTTTGTACAGGTTTCAAAACAGTATATGATATAGCTAGTTACTATCAGCTTCCTCCTTCCATTTTTTATTTCTGCAAACGCACACGCACACGCGCTTGAACATAGACGATATTTTTAGTTCTTCATGTTGCCAATGTTTCCAATATTTTCAGTTCAACCTCGAAGGCAGGGACTTGTTGCCTTTGCAACTCCCCTTGTTAAAGGAAATTTCAACATTTTGACATTTTAAACGTCAAAATAGCGTTGAAAAATGACACCTAAATCCAATAGTGATCTTACATCAAAAGTTTTTTCAAAAAACCAAAGAGTAGTAATGTTCATCTATTTTTTACACATAAACAAAAATAATCAATATGTATATTTGTCACTTGTTCTCATATGGAAGAATGGTCAGAAAATTGATACATAAGCATCCGAACAAGTAATATATCCTACATACTTTTTATTTCTTAAATAATAGTGGAAATCCTAATGGTAGTTCCATTTTAAATTTCAAGATTTGGGCATGCCTACTTTTCCCTAGGTATCCATTTTAATTCATTTCCTAAATTGTTGAAATAAGGGTATTTTCTTTCGAGTACAATGGAGTTTAGGAATGGAATCATGGAAAAAGGTAAAATGGGTTTGAAGATAATGAATACGGAATTCATAAAATCTTTTATAATATAATTTGGGCTTATTATCAATTATTTGGACACATTTTAGTGTAAGTTGCATGCACTTTCCTGAAAAGTAAAAAACAATGTTAAACCTATTTTGGAATATCCATATATTTCACTAAGAGATAGCTCCAGGAAATCTGGAAAATGGGTTGGTAGAAAACATGAAATAAGACAACTCAATTAATTTATTTTTCTAAAATAATTCATTTATCTAGGGTTTATATGCATTTTTCGAAGGCACCCAGGGATGATTTGAACATATCCTCAACTAAGCACCAACTCAACAAGATGTAGGAACCAACCTACCGGAGACACCAATATCCTCGACTGAGCACCAACTTAATAAGATATGTGTATAAATTGATCCAATATCTTCATACACATAGTACTTATAACTTCACATGCATGCTTCATTCCATAGGCAATCCTTCAAACCCTAGCAAGCCTCATAACATCATTCCCAAAATGTAATCACTGGCAACAACATCCATTGACGACAACATCCATTGATGACAACATCCACTAATGAAAACATCCACTGATGACAACATCAAAACCTCAAAATAGTGCACACGACAACATCACAGACCTTGATTCCTTCATAGAACACCTTAAGAACAATAAAGACCTCAAGAAAATCCCTTAGACTTCTCTTGCACACCAGAAAGACACCCCAACAACTTTAGCACACCTCATATCACTTGTGTGCGCCTTAGACTTGATCACTTGCTTGATTTCTCTCCAAATGTGAAAATATATCCTATATTTTTAGTAATTGTGTCCCCACATTCAGGGTCAACCTCTAAAGACTAGCTGAGCCGACCTCAATTTTCTAGTTGGGTTGTCAGATGGAAAAATTAGTATCTCCTCATTCCTAAGGAGTTAGAGGGAATTCCATATACCATTGGAAAGGTTTCGAAATAATATTTCCAACCATTTAACTTGTACTCCCATTTGAGCTAGGTATGTAGGGTAAAAATGCCTTCAAAGATAGGGTATCCAAACTAATCACCAAAAATCCAAAAATAATACTTTCAACAATATCCATCTTGCAATATTTGTCTTGGACGTTTGTAGGATTGTAATATTTATCTTGGAAATTTGTAGGCTCCCCCTATCTTTGACATCAATGACACGATATTTCCAACAGGGTGTGCATTTTTATGAGACCAGTCAAATTCTAGCTTGTTGCATTTCACCCTATTTTTGAGTACTCATGTTCATTTAGAATCAAAATAACTTTTATGGATCCATTCTTGATATATAACCCTATGGACATACAAATGAAATCAAGAATTATCCCATACAATTTTGAAATCATGATTTGGGTATGTATTCAATTAAAGGTGAGATTTTCGTAAGGGTGGAGTGCAATTTCTAGCACTACAAAAAAAAATGAAAATCATTAAATATGTCATTTTGGAAGACCTGGATCTTTCAAGTGAAGAAAGATTGATGAAATATTGATATTGTGGGTTCTTAACCATGAAAAATAATCTATTCTGGTACATTTATATTTCCACATGAGTGTATTTTACTAATCCTTGTTGGCTTGATTTACATTTTGTGTGAAAATATCAATCTTGATTAATTTTGTAAAAGCATATATTTTTAAAGTTGAAATTGAGAATATATCCCCATAGGAAGGTTATCCATACCATTTTTTTTTTGTAAATAAAAAGTGTTGTATTACCTTGCTTTAGCAAAAATTACACATGTATGAGTATACACTAGAGCACACCATTTGTTATTCCATCACAATGGAAACCAAAACACGTGGACACCATTATTCATAAACCTTAAAAAAGACATTTGTCAAAAACATGGGGACTTGCCACCTGTTCTGACACAAGTGTGGAAACCAGAACATGCGGCAGAATGAGTGCCCCGATCAACTAGTGATCCAAAACCAGAGTCTGTGGTGCACAAAAATATTAACACTAAGGTCAAAGAAAAAACCTGTAAGAGCACTAGACATTAGGTGAACTCGGGAGTCCATCCTGGCGAAGTCGGAAGACGAAAGGATGGTAGCAAGTCGGGCATCAAATTTTCATAGGCTCGCTTAATAGGGAGTCGTACAGTATGTCCAAGAGCTTGTTGAGGGCCCGCTGGTTCTGTTGTTGCTTTACCAAATCCTTGTGCATCTCGAAGATCAAGACCAAGTGGTATTTAGTAACCTGTAAGAGCTGTGACCCAGGCAAGCCTACTCCTCAGCATCGCCGTCATCCCGGTTTTTTCCAAGGTCCTCTTCCATGGTAGCAGTGGAAAAATCCTTAGAAGCGGTGGAATTCGTGGCAGGGTCCTCTTCCATAGTAGTAGCATAATTATTTCTCGAGTGATCCTCCTAAAGAGGGATTTCATATTCCACAATGAATCCTATCTCGGCTAGCTCCTGGGAAGGGGTGGTAGTGCAAGTGGTTGACCATTGTTCCAAGTTGGTTGTCGGCAAGAATGGAAAAATTTCCTCCCAGTTGGGAAAAATTTCCTCTTCCAACGGAAAAACTCCATGCAGAACCTCTATGCTTGAAGGGTAGGGATCTAGTTGAGCCACCTCATGCCAATTATGATTAGGGTAGGGTGGGTGGTCTGAGATACCGCTTGGGATGAGAGTGAAAGAGGTTGGTCCCGGGTGTTTTTTCCAGCCAAACCAGCTGTAATATGTTGGCCCTCACTGAGACTTACCTCTCTCATGAGGCATGTCTAAGCAGAACGTAGGGAAAATGGAATAAAAAATGGTGCGAGAAGAAGACAAAGGATGGATTGTTAGGGTGTGGAAAAAAGCAAGCAAAATTAGACCATGAACTACGGTCGAATGCCCAATATAAGACCCCCCACAAGATGATAAGACCAGGAGGATGGAGGAGTTGATGGCTTTGGTAGCCATAAGTGCAGGAGTAATGGCCATTAGTTGTTTCCTGCTGGTGCCAAGGAGCTGGACCTTAGTCTCCATTAAGATTCAATGCACTAAGCCTTGGCAGAAGTGAAAACTAGACATCACGACTGGAAAGGGGATGAGGGTGGTGGCGAAGGGCTTTAACTACCCTCGTATCTGCTCCATATGTTGACGCATGTGATCCATGTGTCACCCCATCTGGGGAAGGTTATACCTACCATTAGGAATATGTAAGTTTCAAATTGAAAAAAAAAGGTTAAAGGCTTGACCCGAGCATGCATTTTTGTGAAGACTAGTTCATTTGGCCTAGAAACAATGAAAGTTAAGGAAAGTCGAATTTTGGTAGGTTCAATACTTGCAGATGGTGATAATAATGGAAATTATGGAAATAATGATTTTTTGGAAACATTAAATTATTCACATATGTACCATTGGATTTCAAAAACCATGAATTAAAACATTTCATGCGTTTGTTTTCCTACGCCACACCACCTAATATTGATGCAACACTATGTTTTATGCCTAGAATTCAAAATTTCCAAATTTGGTTAAGTTGTAATTATCACGATGACTTTATAAGCATCACATATTTTAATGTTTTTTAGGCATATGCATTGTTTCCTATTATATATATGTTGTATTTTATGTTTATCGGTATTTGAAAGTTCTAGCTTATATTTCATCCCATTTATGAAAAGTCATGTTCATTCCAAACAAAAAGACCTTAAATGGACCTATTCATGAAATATAACAACATGGAGAGATAATTAATATTTAATGATCCTATAAAATTTTGATATCATGATCTGGGTTCATTGTTAGGTTAAACTTGACTTGGTCAAAGTATCAAAGTTGTTAGGTGAATAATAGTGGCTTCAGGCACATCGTATTGGTGACCCGTGGTATTTCATGTAATGAAGCATTTAAATAGGCTTAGGAGACTCCATTGTAATGTGCCAGGATGTGAGAAGTGAAGGATTACTTAGTGGGCTTGGACGGGTTTGGTCAAGAAACCAATACATCTATTACCTAGTTTTTCCCGGTTTGGATTTTATAGGATATATCACTTATGTTATATGTTGTTTCTATATTCTTGGTTGTTATTATATTTTCCTCGCATTTGTTATTTCCCTTTGGCTGGTAATAAAGCTTGGTTAACCTAGACTCTCTAGTGGGATTGGTTTGATGAAGGAAATGTTAAGGATAAAAATGAGTTCCTTGAGCCATTGGAGAGACCGAGAACAATTGTGGGAGGTGGAGGTCAAATCATGAAGATAGAACTAACTGTGAGAATGTGAGAGGATGGTAATTTCAAAATGTTCGGGTATGTATTTTGTTAATGTTGTTCTTGACATAAGTTTCTTGTCAAGGATTTGTGCCAAGGATTCACTGTTGAGGATATGGGAAGCACTTCTTGGGGTTTGTAAAAGATGCATATTGAGCCTAGTCAACTCAATGTGCGAGCACAAAGTTGGTTAGAATTGAATACTCTAACAATTTATAGATATACCAAGAAGAGATAATCAAGAGTTGGAGGTCAAAGCAATGGAAAGGCGAGAGGATGGTGGTTAAATGTAGAGATAAAAACAATAAAGAATTTTTTTATATGATAATGGAGTTGAAAATATTTATTGCATGTAAATGGGCATACAAATGTAAGACCTGGTTAGGCATGGGTACCCCTAGTAACTTACCAGTAAAGTCTAGACGTAGACCTCAGTGACAGGGGGGAGCATGTGATATTTTAAAATAACTTTGGGGGGGGGTTAGGTCCTGGAGGTGAGCATTGGAGTGGGAAACCCCAAGTCAAGTTTAAAGGGGAATGTTAGGTTAAACTTGACTCAGTAAAAGAGTCAAAGTTGTTAGGTGAACAATAGTGGATTCGAGCACATGGTATTTGTGATCCATGGTATTTCATGTAATAAATATTTTAAATAGGCTTAGGAGACTCCATTTTAATGTGTCGGGATGTGAGTGATGAAGGCTCACTTGGCAAGCTTGGTCAGGCTTGGTCAAGAAACCAATAGATCTATTGGCTAGTTTTTCCTGGTTTGGTTTTTCTAAGATATAGCACATATGTTATGTTTTGTTGCTATGTTCTTAGTTGTTATTATTTTTTTCTTGCATTTTTTCTTTCCCTTCATTCACATTCAAATCAAGATGTGCATTTTTGTAAAGTTAGTGTGCATTTTTCTAGCACTATTAAAAAAAATGAAAGTCGTTGAAAATGGGATTTTTGTGAACCTATATCTTACATGTGAAGAAGGATTGAGAAAATATTGGTATGAGGGGTTGTTAAAAATGTGAAATAATCATGGTTGTTAAAATTGTGTTTCCACGGGTATACATCATAGTTGACATGCATTTTACTAAGCCATTTTGATTTGATTTGCATTATGTGTAAAAAGAGAGTTTTGTGTATTTTGTAAAAAAAAACGTTTTTTAAGGTTTAAATTGAAAATATAACACCATAGAAAGGTCATTTAGGTTGTATATAACAATAATAAAGTTTTAGATAAAAAACAATAGGCAATGGTTTTGTTATCACTCCAAGAGTCACTCCCTGACTGTAAAGGGAATGAGCTTGGTAACATAAAGCTATTTGGTTGGATGAAAGAATTTGTAGGATGGATCAATCTATGAACTATTAAGCCTCACTCGGTCAAGATAATAATGAATACATTCCAACAAATAAAGGCCTCACTGAACCAACCAGATGATTATAAGTTTTAAAAATGAAGGAAGAACACTACTATACCAACACACTCACATATGCTTCAAGCATCTATGCAAGGTTAATTATAGCAGGAAATTGTATGTGTGATCTCAGTCCATCAATGCAATGAAAGAACAACATTTGGGAATCACTAAATGAACAATAGACATTATGAATTACAAATTCATTCACAAATACAATAGAAAAGAGAAAACATGGAGGTCTGGTTAAAACTCAGTGAAGAAGCTATAAATTCAGATATATACTCATAAAATCTCAATACATAAATCTTGTTTGAAGTACCAAAGTTTGACCTTCAGTCTCGAATACTGAACCCCCCTCCTCTCTACTACTAGTTCAGAAGAATATATATAGAAAATGCATGTTTGTTGTAGATCCTAAAAAGATGGATCTGAAAGCCATCTGGAAAATCAAAATTAATTACATTACAAGAAAATAGGCTATGCGATCCTATTTTTAAGGAATAAGACTCCTTATTCAAAAACTAACTTCAAGTGCCACGTGAGCCATCTTGGAGAAGATCGGGGCCTTCTCAAATCATATTCACCATCCTTGACAAAATAAAAATCAGATATTCTTTGCCTTCGAGCATACTCTGATCACAAGTTGCATGCCTTATGTCAGTATCCAGTCCATCTCCAGTAGAAAGTCATACTCAACAACCAGTTTAACATGGATATCTAATCTCTCAAGCACATCATCTGCAACATCAATCAAAAGAACTGGAGGCCATGTGGGTGTTTTTTATCCTATTGTCTATATATTCTCCATCTTCATACATTGGAGATATCTTCACTTGGGATTGATCATGATCATCCTTTCCATGTATATCATTTTCCTGTAATTATAGAGTTTTTGTCATTCTAGTACCATCATCTGCATCTTGTGAGGCAGTAGCTTCACCCTTTTCCTCTGATATGGTGGTATCACGGGCTTGATCTGATGGATTGTCATCAACTGGCTGAGCCCTCTGTAATTGAGATACAAATTGCTCCTCAATCCCTAATGCCATTGTAGTGCCAATCATTCCTCTAAGTTGATGACTTTCATCGGCCCAACTAATCAAACGATTCCTTGGACTTCCACTTCGAAGGATTTCAAAAATAGAGTCCAGATGGGATGGAGTTGAAGTTATTTTACTTGTATGTGGAAACCCTGTCATATGGCTTGACGACGCATTGATCTAGATGGACAGCTAGTCCAGTGAGGTGTGGATGTTGAAATGTTGTTCCACGATCTTCAGTCCTTCAAAGAAGATTATAAATAGAGGTAGTGTATCCCTGTTGCCAATTTTCCCTAAAAATCTTCTTCAATAGGCATCACATGAAATGGATCCGATTGAAAATCACCTTCAGCTCGACCAAGCATGTCAAATCTCACTAACAATATCAAAACTAGGGTTTTAAATCTCCATTAAAAAACAAGGTGCATATGAAACAAGCTTAACCCCAATTCTGAAAATGGTGGAACATGTGAGAAATTTGGGAACATCATCATATATATCGTGTCTACATCTAGTTCTTCGACACCTGCACAATCACTTGGCACCTGGCAGCCTACATTTGATGCTAGCTAGCTTGCAAACCCTGCATTTGACCTCCTTCCTCGACGATCACTATGTGGATACATGTCATTAAACTTTTTTTGACCAAAGTAATAAATAAAATGATTATTTTTGTTTGAAAATATGGAAGTGTATAAAAACTCCAGATCTAGGAAAACTGATGAAAAATGTTTATTTTTGCAAATGCAGGTTGGAAAATAAGGATCACAAGGCTTGTTTCTGGTCAAAAACTAATATTAAGATCTCATTGAGACTTGATGAAGAACTTGAAGGTTCAAATGGAATAATTGGAAATTGTGACAACATGCAAAAATACGTAGGAATGCTTGACGAATCAAGCATGAGTTCAATCAAGATGCTTAAAATTTTACCAGTACATTTTGAACGTTAACATCTAGCTCCAACTAGGATGGAGACCTCCCTGTGAGGCTCCAAGAAACTAGCAGTTCCAGTGGCCTTTCCATTGGGCTATGGAGTCAATAGTCAACCATTGTCTACAAACTTTCAAAACCTGCCACTTATTCAAGTAATCTACCTAATATATCTGCTGCAAACTGAAGGAAAGTAACTTCTCGGGAGGCAAGCTTATTTCCTATGCTACCCTACTCTAACCAGATTTGCAACTTGGTAAAGTAAAGGCAGACTTCCATAAATACCATTCAAGTAACTTCAAAACTAAAAATATATTTCCCATACCATTGATCAATAGATAATGTCTGAAATGTAACATCAGTAATAGAAACTCCTTCAGGAATTAATACTCACCCGAAAGTGTTGGTGAACTGATGAAATCTAAAATTTTCTGATGAGCTGAAAAATAGGACTCCAACAAGGCTGCAAATGGATCTTTGAAACCAAGATCAGAAGCATGTTGATCCATGAATTCCTCATCCATGAATACCTCTCCGCTTTAAAATTTATAACCTTCTAATTCCCTTATGATCATCTCTTGATCATCTGTTGCAACAATTCCAACTTCAGAATAATGATCATAAGATAATGGTGAAGCAGTGTTTGAAACACACTGATTATAATTAGATATAAATATGTAATTATCTATACATTCATTTGTTACTGTATGCTCAACATGTTTTGAAAACTGATCATAAACTTGACATGCATTCCTATCCATAGAAAAATCTGCAAATACTAAAGAATCCTTATCCAAATCTGCTTGATACTCACTGTCTTCTTGCTCAAAATATGAAACATATTGATAGTTTGCTTTCTCATATGCCTGTATATTTTCAAATAAAACTCGATCTTGGATCCTCCTAGAAGCACAAATGTTCTCCTCAACTTATTTTGCATCCTCAAACAACTATCTTAGAGATTATGATTTCCTTTCTAACAAGAGAAGGACAAGCTCTGAATGTTGAGCCATAACAGAGTATACCATGGCAACAGTCTCTATAGGTTGGATCTCCAAATGCATGTCATGATAAATGTTGTATAATCTCCTATTGAATACAGACAAGACTTAATCTTTGCCTCTCCTCAAAGAATAAAAATCAGCAAGGTACAAACAAGAGATTTGTTCTCACCCCAACACTTTGAAAAAACATTGGACAAATCGATCCAAGAACCAATGGAATCAGCTCTCAAATTATTAAACCATATTGCAGCATCTCTAAACAAAGTTTTGGAGAACAAACTCATAATAACATCATCATGTACTAACTCAAATTGATCAACAAAGTTCTCAAAGGACCCCAAATTCCTCTCAGCTGTGACATGATCCTCTCCAGAAAACCAGGGAAGATACTTAAGGAAATCAAGAGGATAAGGATGAAGGAGGTATGGCAACCTTAAAGGTTTGAACATCTTCATTATGATTCTATTTAGAAAAGCAGTGGGACTATCATGAGTATTAACAAGCTAATAGGAAGGATTAATAGTCATTGAAGATAATGAGACCTAAGAAAGCTTTGAATCAATTTCAATCTCCTCAAGGTCACAAGTATGATCAGATTCTGGAGGGATTTGAATACAAAGCTCATCCTTATGAACAGGTTGAGGTGAAGATACCGAATCAACATCTACAATACAAGCAGTATGAAGATCTTCTTCTTCTAAAGATGGATATATAAAATAAGGTTGATGGTCATCAGAATAGACAAAGCACACAATGATCATCTTTATATGTGAAGGGAAAATAAAAATAAAAATGAGTTGATAAAGAACAACAAAATTTCATGAAGAAATCTCATGAACTGATACATGGTTTTACACTTCTTCCCCTTCATCTTTCTGTCAAAAGGATCCTCCCCAATGGAGTCTTTGATTGTGGAGTCGCCAAGCATATTGTTATAGTCAATTTTTGTGTCCTTCTCTTGTCTGCCATCAAAAGTTGGATCTGTGTTTTTCTCCCTGGGAAACTGCTCACTTTCTTTCCCCGACAATGATGCCAATTTTTTATCACTCTAAGAGTCACTACCTGACTTTAAAGGGAATGATCTTGGAAACAAAAAGTTATTTGGTTGGATGAAAGAATTTGTAGGATGGATCAATCTATGACCTATTAAGCCTCACTCGGTCAAGATAATAATGAATACATTCCAACAAACAAAGGCCTCACTGAACCAACTAGATGATTATAAGTTTTAAAAATGAAGGAAGAACACTATTATACCAACAAACTCACATATGCTTCGAGCATCTATGAAAGGTTAATTATAGCAGGGAATTGTATGTGTGATCTCAGTCCATCAATGCAATGAGAGAGCGACCTTTGTCAATCATTAAATGAATAGTAGACACTATGAATTACAAATTCATTCATAGATATAATATAAAAGAGAAAACATGGAGGTCTGGTTAAAACTTAGTGAAGAAGTTGTAAACTCAGATATATACTCATAAAATCTCAATACATAAAGCTTGTTTGAAGTACCAAAGGTCAACCTTCAGTCTCGAAGACTGGACCCCCCTCCTCTCTACTACTAGTTCTGAAGAATATATATATAAAATACATGTTTGTTGTAGATCCTAAAAAGATGGATCTGAAATCCATCCTGCAAATCAAAATTAATTACATTACAATAAAATAGTCTATGAGACCCTATTTTTTAGGAATAAGACTCCTTATTCAAAAACTAACTTCAAGTGCCACACGATCCATCTTGGAGAAGATCAGGGCCTTCTTGAACCATATTCACCATCCTTGACAGACTCAAAATCAGTTATTCTTTGCCTTCGAGAATACTTTGATCACAAGATGCATGCCTTATGTCAGTATCCAATGCAGCTCCAACAGAAAGATCATACTCAACAACCCGTTTAACATGACTATCTAATCTCTCAAGCACATCATCTACAACATCAATCAGAATAACTCGAGGCCATGTAGGTGTTTGTTATCCTATTGGCCATATATTCTCCATATTCAAACATCGGAGATACATTCACTTGGGATTGATCATGATCATCTTGTCCATGTATATCATTTTCTTGTGATTATAGAGTTTTTTTCATTCCAGTACCATCATCTGCAGCTTGTGAGGTAGTAGCTTCACCCTTTTCCTCTGATATGGTGGTATCATGGGCTTGATCTAATGGATTTTCATCAATTGGTTGAGCCCTCTGTAACTGAGATACAAAATACTTATCAATCCCTAATGCTATTGTAGTGCCACTCATTCCTCTAAGTTGTTGACTTTCATCGGCCCAGCTACTCAAATGATTCCCTAGCCTTCCACTTCGAAGTGTTTCGAAAATAGAGTCTAGATGGGATGGATCTGAAGTGATTTTACTCTTCTATGGAAACCCTATCATATGGCTCAATGACGCACTAATCTAGATGGACAGATGGTCTAGTGAGGAGTGGATGTTGAAATGTTGTTCCACGATCTTCAGTCCTTCCAAGAATATTATAGATAGAGGTGGTTCGTTCCTACCACCAATTATAGATAGAGGTGGTTCGTCCCTACCACCAATAGGCATCACATGAAATGGATTTGATTGAAAATCACCTTCAGCTCAACCAAGCATGTCAAAGTGGTCAAATACATGACAATTGCCTATGAAAACAGTCTTCAAACATTTTCCCCATATACAAAGTTGAGCATATGATTCTGATAAAACACACACATTTAGCGCATGGAAGAAAAAGAAACAAGCCCAGTCATCCTCTTTTGATGTCTTCTCGTCTTCTATTTAAATATTCACATCATTGACCCTTAAATTGTTCGAAATCGTTTGTTCACTACAATTATGAAGATCATTATTCACTAGCTTTGCAGATATGACACCTAGTTCATTATTTTCTGAATAACCTTGAACACTTCGACGGTCAAAAAAAATTAGTGCAATTTCTTTTGTCTTATGAAGGGCCAGAGTCACAAAAACATCAAGGAGAAGCCTGAATTGTAGCTTCTAGTTGCACAAACAACATCATAACCAGGGTTTTAAATCTCCATTAAAAAACAAGGCGCATCTGACACAAGCTTACCCCAATTCTAAAAATGGTGGAACAGGCGAGAAATTTGGGAACATCATCATATATATCATGGCTACATTTAGTTCTTCGACACCTGCACAAACACTTGGCACCTGGTAGCCTGCATTTGATGCTAGCTAGCTCGCAAACCCTGCAACTGACCTCCATCCTCTACGATCACTATGTGGATACATGTCATTAAACTTCTTTTGACCAAAGTAATAAATAAAAATGAATATTTTTATTTGAAAATATGGAAGTGTATAAAAACTCGAGATCTAGGAAAACTGATGAAAAATGTTTATTTTTGCAAATGCAAGTTGGAAAACAAGGATCACAAGATTTGTTTCTGGTCAAAAACTGATAGTAAGAGCTCATTGAGACTTGATGAAGAACTTGAAGGTTCAAATGGAAGAATTAGGAATTGTGACAACAGGCAAAAATCCTTAAGAATGCTTGATGAATCAAGCATGAGTTCAATCAAGATGTTTAAAATTTTACCAATACATTTTGAGCACTAACAGGTTTGACCAAGGTGTGCATTTTGGTGAAGACTAGTTCACTTGTCCTACAAAAGTGCAAATTTAGGAAAGTTGTAGTTTAGAAGGTTCAATACTTGTAGATGGTGACAGTATGGGAACATATGGAAATGTGGGATTGTTTGACATGTAAGATAATTCAATTATAAACCAACATATTTTATCATGAATGCTTATGTATGATCTATAGTGACTTTTGGGATCCAACTTAGACTAATGCAACACCCTATTTTCAAGTTTAGAACTCAATTTTTGGTCTCTTGCTTGAAAATTAACACCTCTATGTGCATTACAAGAACATATAAAAATGGATCATACATAATGACATGTCATTCACTCCTCTAGACCCTTTAGGAGTGCATAATTTATGTAGGGTATGCATTTTTATGAGGTTAGGAAGGCTAGGTGTGTAAATTTAACATTTTCTTGTCCTTTGTGAATTTTGACCAACTCTGGGATATGAATCATTATGATTGAAAAATTAAGGTAGTTGGAAGGTCGTAAGTTGATTATAGCAAGAGAGATAAACCATTTTCAAATAGTAATAAGGCCCTAGACCATTGGCCACTTGAAATTGAATAAAAATTGATGTTGTGATTATGAAACTTGAAATACAATTAGTTGTGTTTGGTTTATCCACAACCATTTTCAAAAACAAAATAAAATAAGCCAAAAAACCCAAAAAATGGTTTTTATTAAAGATTCACCCAATATTATCAAAAGCGATATATTTTCAATCCAAGCCTTCTATAACTAATTGTCTACAAGAAATGTACATTATGTGATCAGAAATCCATACACCAAAGAAACTGTTTTTCAAGAAACCAAAAAAATAGAAGTTTTATTATATGTTGAATGTGAAATGAAAATGCTAGTAATAAGATTTGGACACTAGACCAATACTTCTATTGCTTCAAAATTCTAATTTTTTCTAGCAATATGGTTTTAAATGTTGCATACAGAAAATATGAAAGGACCTCATTGAAGGAGGTAAATTTGAATGATTAGATTCTACCTCTTTGCCAATAAGTGAAACTTATGGATCCCTTGTATAAAAAAATTAAACTTCTAGATGGCACTAAGGTTCTATATATCATTAAATGGTATATCATTCTATACACCATTGGAAGTTTTAAATAGATCATGTTGGGAATAGCGTAGAAGTAAAAAAATGACTTAACAAATCCCTTCCAAAAATAAAAATGAAAATTTCAAATCCTATCAATTGATTTATTTTTCTGTCACCATAGGAGTCATTAAAATTAGGGATCAAAATGTTTTCCCATGCTAATAAATTCATCTTCCAAAGAGAGTGCATGCACCATAATTCACATATTTAGTTATGTGCCATAAAGGTGCATGCTTTATTTTACCAAATAATCCAACTTTGCAACATAAATGTAATCATTGCAATCGCATTATTTTACTATTTTTTGAGGTTGGTTAAGGAATTTTAATTATGCAAGTTAAGAGTTTTCAAGTGGAGTTAAGTGATTTTGGGTAGAGTTAAGAAGATTTTTTAATTGGAATTTAAAACTTAATATGAAGAAAACTTGATGGTTCATTTCATGAAATCATTGTTGATGAATAGGAAACCCTACAATATCCATTACATAGATAATAATTATATATTACTATGAATACTATTATATGAGCTTGATTGTTCAAAAGAATACAACGAACATGTATATAAAATAATGTATGGCGGTTATAATTTATTTCCTTTGGGAAAAGGCACTACTTATCATTAGTATAACATAGATATACAATATTGACATACATGACTACTATTACATAATAAATGTATTTACAATATCACATTAATAGTAATATACCCTAGGTATATTACAAGTCATCCCCGTAAACGCTTTGTCCTCAAAGCATGGGTAGAGAACATTTCTTCTAATAGAATGATCCATCTTCTTGTAACTTCTATTTGACAAGGTTGAGGACACAGGGTGATACAATTTCCAAAGACTTAAACAATATTGTCACATTGAAAAATGATTAATCCATCCTAAATGGATTGTTTTGGAGCTCTCTGATGATAAGATTCTTGATTCAAGATTATTTTTATCCTTTGATTTATATTGATTTATGGATACTTCGATGTGTAAGAACATTGATATTGTTACTTTGATTCTTGTGTGTTGCGATTTCTGCAATTTGGGTGCTGATATGGTACCCTGATAAGATGATCCTTCTCAATGTATGATTTAATTTGTTCATGGTTTACATTTGTCATCATGTTAATACTCGATATTTGTTTATCCATTGGTGTGGCAACAATATTTGGTTGACACAAGTTTAATTAGCGGCGATCGATGGACCTTAACCATCATTGAATTTGTATATGTTGACTTGTCATTGAATTGTTTCTTGAACTCAATTTCTAGATGATCTTTAACTAATAAAAATTTAATAGTGGTGATACATTGATATTTAGTTTCACTTGATTCTACTAAAGTCTCTTTATCTACAGTTTCAACTTCTAAAAACTTCCTCTATTTACTGACATCAATGGAAGTTTGTTTGTTTTCTTTCAAGATTGATGTAACCTTGTGTTTCAATTTTTTACTTCTGTAAACAGGGTTTGACTATGATTCTTGAAATGATTGATTTCCTTGTCTTTATTTGCCAATATATTGTTAATTTTTTCTTGGCATCCTACTTCTCTTGTGAGTCTTAGTCACATTGAATTACAACATATTGTTGAATCAATGCTTGATCCTTCACTTGTAAGTCACATTTTTTCTCTAATGCTCACAGTTGTTTTTTGAACTCTTTTGACTTGTTAACCTACTCTTCTAATTTACATTGCAGGATATTCACTTCATATTGAAGGTATTCTTTAGGATTTTTTATGGAAAATACCACCACCTTCAACCCACAATCACAGAGTTTTCAACACTCTGTCCCAGTCAATATTGAGACTACTTGTCTGGCCTCGAATCAACACGAACATGCACTCAAATTTTCCTTTTACTTACAACACTTAATTGTGATTTGGCATAGATAACTCTACGCAAAATTACCACTACACAGATATACCTTTGCACAAAAGAATCAATGAACAATGTTGACAAAATTTGTCGTAGAAAATTCTGCCAAAATTTAGCAGATGATGTGGTTGTGTCGCAGGTCACTTTGCGTGCAGAATCCTGCAACAATAATAACTTGTCGCGGATCTTTATGGGGTGTTCCACCGAGCCAAATCGTGATTGTCTTTTCCTACAAATAAAAATACTTAGGAAACACTTTCAAACAAAATTTTAGAACTTAGTTGAGATTAATTGTGCACGGTTTTTCCTACAGTCTCATAAACTCGTCATTCTGCCAAGATAACTTATACATAGAATTTAACACTTCAAACACACATTGTGACAAAGTGAAAACACACAGTGTGACAACACCACACACTCTGTTCTTTCTTAATATCAATGAAGGAGTAAATTTACACAGGAAAAAATGTTCCTTCTTGGTCTCTTAGACCTGTGCGATCCACGCTTTTACATATAAATAATCACACACTCACTCTCTTCTACCACTTACAAATTAGCACTCAATATATCTCAGGCCCTCAGATATCTCTCAAAAAAATGAATCCCTAATTATCTTAACAAATGCCTAAACTAGAGATCTATCTAATATTTAGCAATAGACTTAACATCTATGACAAACAACTCAATATCTAATCAAACAAACTCAATGAAATGTCTTCTAGAGACAACTCATAATTACTACATATATAATAAAATAAATTAGGGAACCAACTCCCTTGGTAAATGTTTGCGACCTATGAGGTCAATCTTAAGATTTACTGTCAGATGCTCCTGCATCAGAATTTCGGGGAAGAAAATAACTATTCATTAGGTCTTCAAGGTTTGCACCATACTTGGATATTTATGTTTCTATCATCCAAATAGCATCCTCTATTGGTCGTCCCTTCTATTTGATCAAATACTGGAAATACTCATTGTCTTTGGTTTTCCTTAATACCTTCTTATCCAATACTTCCTCAATTTCCTTTTTCACTACTCTAGGTAGTTTTTCTTTCCATTCTATAGTCTAATATTCATCACTTACAGGTTCATCTGCTGAAACATCCTCTATCTCCTTGAAGGGATACAAATCTACAACATTAAATATTGGAGAAATTCCAACACCACATGGAATTTTTGTTTCATATGCATTAGAAGAAAATTTCCTTAATATTTTATATGGTCCAATCTTGTTAAGCTTCAGTTTGTTATAAGTCCCTACAGGAAACCTCTCTTTCCTCAAATATTCCATTACCAAATCACCAATCTCTAAATTTATTGATCTTCTCTTCATGTTTGCTCATTGCTTATACTTGTGGTTGTTGTATTGCAATTTTTGTTTGACCATTTCCTACAACTCTTGCATACTTAGTGAAAAATCATCATCAACAACACTTATCAATTCTCATTTTCCCAAATTCCTCAACTCATACACTCCCCTAGGATGCATTTCATACAAAATCGAGAATGGACTCGCCCCTGTGCCTCTATTTGGTGAGTCATTATATGAAAACTCAGCTTGAGCAAGCATCTTATCCCTATAAATGTGTTGAACCTGCACATAATAGATCTAGCTAAACAATAATACACACATTTGCAGAGAGAATTGGAGAAAGAAGAAGAAGGAGAGAAAGAATGAAAGAATTCTCATTAAACGTTGTGAATAATGAATAATTTACATATGATATACTTGGTATAACACAATGAGTGTGCACTAAAGGAGAACCAATGTGCCATAGTGGTGGTCTAGAGTGATTTGGACACACACCAACAGTTACGGGAGTGAACTGCCACCTAGTCTAGTCTCTCAGGCAGTTACGAGAGTGAACTACCACCTAGTTGAGTTAACTAGTCAACTAGTCTTCAGTTAACTGACTGAATAGAGGGTAGTGAGGAGTTAACTCAAGGAATCAAGGGAAATGCGCCAATTTGGTGATGATCCCAAGGAAAGGTCAAATTATCATGGTAATGATCCCAATGTTGCATGGTGATAAAACCAATGCAACATCTAAACTCAACTCAACTAGTCAAACTAAAGTGTCAATTGAAAGAGAATATTCTCCAGGTGGAATATTCTCCCCTAAAATATAGGAGACTGGATAATGACTAATAAACAAGGAAAAACCTTAGGAAAAAGAAATCTTGGGTGTGTGTGAAGTAACTCCAACACCCCCCCTGAACATCACTATGGTGAAAATAAAGAATGGGTCTCGGCAACGAGGCCATGTTAGGTACCCAAATATAAAAGATAAACTGAAAATAAAGTGAGAAAAGAGGGAAAACCTCATGGGACACCCCCCCCCTCAAGGTACAATGTATGTAAAAAGAAGAAATATAGTTGCTAGGAAATTGTGTCCTTCACTCCAAGACGACTTCGCAGAGAATGGAACTTGTGCATAGTGAAGGTCTTGGTGAAGATGTTTGTCGTCTGTACTGCTAAAGGACAAAACTATAGGTCGATGATCCCCTCATGTACTAAGTCTCATATGTAGTGCATGTGGATCTCGATGTGATTCATCCACTGCCTCTGAAATGGATCTCTGCAGAACTTCAGGGTGATCTAGTTTTCACACGAGATGACGATCAACCGATGAAACTGAATGCCCAACTCAGTGATAAAATGTTGTAGCCACATAGCCTGAATGGTTATGTTAACTACCCCTCTATACTTTGCCTCAGCTGAATATAGATCAATGACAACTTGCTTCTTGCTCGACCAACAGATAGTCCCATAACCAAGATTGAGTGAGTAACCAGATGTGGACTTGCGATCAGTGCTATCTCCGGCCTAGTTGGAATCAGTAAACCTGATGATATCTAATGTAGAGTCTGTTGCATAATGAATCCCAAAGGTGATGGTGCCTTGTGCGTATCAAAGGATACGCTTTGCAGACTTCCAATGTAGCTCATGTGGCTCCTGCATGAACCTGGAAACTGCGCCAACTACATATGAGAGGTATGGTCTGGAGTGTGTGAGATACAACAATCTCCCCACTAGTTGTCTGTACAGTGTGTTTTCAACCAGTGGAGTCTCCCCGCCATCCTCAAGTTTGACTCCTGATAGGAAAGGAGTCAGAGAAGACTTGTAGTATGTCATGTGAAATCTCTCAAGGAGATCTCATGCATACTTGGCCTGAGACAGTTTGATGTCTAATGCATCCTAACTAATCTCAAGTCCAAGGAAGAAGTGTAGTGGACCCATGTCCATCATCAAAAACCTGTCATGTAGAATCCTCTTGATTGTACCAATCGTTGAAGTCGAGCAACCGGTGATAAGCAAATCATCAACATACAAAATTGAAATTAAAAGTGAATCAACCATCCCGAGCATGTAGACATTCGGGTATGATTTAAAATGTACAAAGTTATGTGACAACAGGTAGGATTCCATCTTGGCATACCATGCCCTCAGAGCCTGCTTGAGGCCATAAAGGGACTTCTTCAGTCGATAGACCAAAGATGATTCCTACATAAATCCATGGGGCTACTCCATGTAGATCTCCTCAGAGATATCACCGTGAAGAAATGCATTCTTCACGTCCATTTGATGGACTTCCCATCCCTTTTCTTCCACAATGGCAAGTGTCAATCGTATGGAATCCATCTTCTCTACTGGAGCGAAGGTCTCATCATAGTCAATACCATGAACCTGCTGAAATCCTTTGGAGACAAGTCTGACTTTGTATCTGCTAATTTGTCCATCTATTGTGCTCTTGGTCCTGTAGACCCATCTGCATCTAACAAGTTTTCTCCCATAAGGAAGGGGAACCATATCCCAAGTTTGGTTCTCGAGGAGGGAGTTGTACTCCTCCTGCATGGCAGATTCCCAAAAGGGATTTCTAGCAGCCTTTCCATAAGACTGTCGATCTGAAGACTGAACCAAGAAAAGATGCTTGGAGCGAAATGGTTCAGTGGAAGTGAGTGCAACATGAGGCTCCTCGAAATTAGATCGAGTCCTCCTAGTATCGGTTGGATTACCAACGAGATCCAATGCATCCTGAAGAGTAGTCTGTGCCCACTTGGGCCTCTTCTCTGGCTCTGCAACTGCATCTGGATGCTTTGAATCTGTATCTGACTGTACTGACTATGAATATGAATCATCTGAGTCCTTTGAATAATAATTCTCATCTAAATAATATTCAGCATGTGCATGCTCATCATCTCGAACAGGTGGAAGAGTGAAGGTGTCTGCGTGCGGCTGTTGAGGTACATGCGAGACACTTTCCTCGAATTGGAAACTTCACTCAATGATGAGTTGGTCGGAGGAAAGATAAATAAGTCTATATCCCTTTATACCGTCAGGGTATCCAAAAAAAATACACTCAGTGCTTTGTAGATCAAGTTCCTTCCTCTTTTCAAAGGGAATCTGGGCCCATGCACTGAAAATGTGAAAGTGAGTCACTTTCGGTTTGGGACCTGTCCAAGCCTCGTAGGGGGTATTATCCTTGAAATATCTATGGGGAGATATTTTTTGGATGTATGTTTCACAATTAAGTGCCTCGGCCCATAGTCTCTGTGGCAGTGACTTTGCATGCAACATGCAAGATGCCATCTCCTTTTGAGATCTATTTTTTCCGCTCAACAACTTTGTTTTGTTGCGGAGTATAGGGAACAGTGTGCATCAACTGAATCCCTACCTTATGGAAAATATTATGGATCTCATAATTTACATACTCTCCCCCATTATCATTTCGAAGGACTTTGATCTTCTTTCCAGACTGTGTCTCAACCAGGGCTTTGAAATCTTTGAGGTGTTGAAAGACCTCGATTCTTTTCCTGAGAAAGTAGATCCAAGTAAGACATGAGAAATCATCAACAAAAATGATAAAAAACCTCTCTTTTCTAATGGATGGATGTGGAAAGGGACCCATAAGGTCACTGTGGATCAGATCTAAAGGTGCGGAAGCTCGTTGAGACTTTCCTTTGTCGAATTTCTCTCAAGGGTGTTTTCCGAGAACACATCCCTCACATACTCCCTTGGAGAAATGGATGTCTTGTAGACCATCAACCAATATTATCTTGATAATTTATTTCATGTATCTGAAATTCAAATGTCCAAACCTTTTGTGCCATATCCTACTACTTTCAACAGCATGAGTAAGCAGTAAAGTAGAATCAGGTTCAATGAATTCAGAAAATGTATACAATCTAGACTGATGATTTACCTCACTGGTAGCAAGCCTGGAGTTGGTTTGCATGTCGTAGATATCCATGAAATTTGGTGTGAATATGAATTTCTTTCCGGTGCCAGAATTAGTCATCTGATACACGGAGAGAAGGTTGATAGAAAGCTTGGGAATGTGCAACACATTCTCAAAGATTTTGTTGGTGAGTTCAATCCTTCCTTTGCTAGTGACTTCTATAGAAGTGTTGTGCCCCATCATAATAGGAGGACCTTTGCATGCATCAAAAGAAGAATATACATCTTTTGAGGCATTCATGTGATGTGATGCTCCTGAATCTACGATCCAAGCATCAGGAGAGGAGTTGATGGCAATCAAGGCATGGCTAGAATTTCCTTTCTTGGAATTCAGATATTTTGGCTTCTTCTTCTTGGCATCCTTGGGGATGCGATCTCCAAGGTTTTTTTGTTGAATTATTTGAGACATCATATCTATTTATTTTTTCATGCATGCGGAGTTTGAATGGAATCCTTTGTGACATTATGTGCATTTCTCCCCCTTTCTTCCCTTTTCTCCTTTGGATCCGGAGGCATCAATGAAAGGTTTTGTGTACCCTTCCTTCTTCGGATGTGCATGAGCTTTCCATTTATATTTATCTTTATATTTATGATATTTTTGGCTTCCATATTGCACAGTGAGTGCATGTTCCTTAGGGCCTTTTATTGTGTCCATGTTGATGATCTTGGTTTTCTCTTATGTCAGTGCTTTGATAAAGTCCTCAAGCTAATGAATCTTCCAGGTGGCTCCAGAGGTGAATATGACAGAACGGAATGTGGATACAAATACAGAGAATTCAATACCAAGATTGGATAGAATGGTGAGAACCATTTGTTTCTTCTCTTTCGATTTATCAACCCCACAAGCATTGAGTTGCCTTAGTAAATCCTTGAACTTTGTAAAGAAATATTGGATATTGTCGAAGCTTTTTGGATCCAATGTGAGAAGCTCCACCTCCAACATTTGTCCCCTCATCTCATCTTGTTTTCCAAATATCCCTTCCAAGATGTACCATGCTTCATTGGGAGTCTTACAGGAAGATATGTGAAAAAGGAGATCAGGAGAAATAAGACTGCAAATTGTTCTGAGTGCCTCATCCATGTGATTTAAATACTTGGATTTTTATATGGTTGATGTCGGTTCTGTATCTATATTCAAGGTTAACCTGTACAACTCTTTGGTTCGGATATGTAAGGTTGTTTTCTCCTTCCATGCAAAATAGCTGTAAGGTGTAAGAATGAATTCTTTTTGGGAATCCATCTTTCCGCTGTCTTCAATCTTTTGTACCTGCAAAAATTTTGGTGTAGCTTTTGCTTAGCAGTCTGTCGGATCTGATACCATGTAAATTTGTTGAACCTACATAGAATAGATCTAGCTAAACAATAATACACACATTTTCATACATAATTGGAGAAAGAAGAAGAAGGAGAGAAAAAATGAAAGAATTATCATTAACCATTGTGAATAATGAATAATTTACACATGATATACTCTGTATAACTCAATGAGTGTGCACTAGAGGAGAACCAATGCACCATAGTGGTGGTATAGAGTGATATGGACACACACCAACATTTACAGGAGTGAACTAACACCTAGTCTAGTCTCTCAGGTAGTTACAGGAGTGAGCTACCACCTAGTTGAGTTAACTAGTCAACTAGTCTTCAGTTAACTGACTGAACAAAGAGTAGTGAGGAGTTAACTCAGGGAATCAAGAGTAATGCGCCATTTTGGTTATGATCCCAAGGAAAGGTTGAATTATCATGGTGATGATCCCAATGTTGCATGGTAATAAAACCAATGCAACATATAAACTCAACTCAACTCAACTAGTCAAACTGAAGTGTCAACTGAAAGAGAATATTCTCCAGGTGGAATATTCTCCCCTAAAATATAGGAGACTCGATAATGACTAATTATGACAAATAAACAATGAAAAACCTTAGGAAAAATAAATGATAGGTGTGTGTGAAGTAACTCCAACAATCCCACTACATAGGGTTCTCATTCACAAGGCTTCTCAAAATATTTCCCAGACTTCTATTTACTACCTCAGTCTATCCATTAGTCTGTGGATGATAGGATGAGATAAAATTGATATTAGTACCAATATTTTTCCATAAGGTTCTCCAAAAGTGTCCCACAAATATAGTATCTTTGTCAGAAACTATACTTTTGGGTAAACCATGAAACCTTACAACCTCTTTAAAGAACAAATTTGCAACATTTGTCGCGTCACTAGTCTTGGTACAAGAAATGAAATGAGCCATTTTTAAAATCTATCTACCACAACATAGATTGAATCATTACGTCTTTGTGTTCTTGGCAATCCCAACACAAAATCCATACTCAGTGCATCCCATGGCCTGATTGGAATGGGTAGTGGCTAATACAACCCTGTATTCTGATTTCTCCCTTTAACATGATGCTGACAAATTCTACGCTTCTCCACAAAATTCTTCACTTGATTTTGCATACCTTGACAATAATAAAAATCATTTACCTGAGTAAAGGATCTATCTTGTCCAAAATTTCCTGACAATCCTCCATTGTTTTTTTCTTTGATTAGATTTTCCCTCATTGAACACTTTGGTATGCACAATTTATTGTTCTTGAACAACAATCCTTCCTATAACATGTAGTCCAACCATTGACTTATGTTACCAACAATGTGATTTCCACAAGGTGCATAAACATCCTTGAAATATGCATCATCTTGATACAGTTCTTTTAAACCATCAAAGCCTAAAGTGTTGACTTGAAATTCTTGCAAAATTAAATTAATTCTACTCAAAGCATCAACAACCTTATTAGTCTTAACACTTGTGTGTTTAATCACAAAGGTAAAATTATATAGAAACTCAACCGACTTGGCATGTCTTTGATTTAATTTTGGTTGACTACTTATAAATTGTAATGAATGATTGTCACTGTACACAAAACAAATTCCTTGGGAATGAGGTAATGCTTCCACTTCTTAAGCGCTTGAAAAATTGCATAAAATTCCTTGTCATAAAAGGAATACTTTTGTTTAGCCTCATTTAATTTCTCACTAAAATATGCAATTGGGATTTGCTCCTAACTCAAGAAAGCTCCTATTTTAGTCCCACTAGCATCAGTCTCAACTTGAAATAATTTATCAAATCTTGGCAAAGTTAATACATGCTTTTAAGTAATCTTTTTCTTCAATAGTTTAAAATTTATATTAGTTGCTTCAGCCCACTTGAATGGTTGTTTGTTTTCTTTGATAGTTTCTACAATAGGTGCACATATCTAACTGAAACTTCTAATGAACTTTCTATAAAAAATTGCAATTCCATGGAATTTTTTTACCTCAAATGCATTTGTTGGGGTTAGACAATTCACAATTGCTTGGGCCTTTTTTGGTTCCATATTCAAGCCTTCTTCAAATACTACAAACCCCAAATATATCAACTCCCTCTTCATAAAACTACATTTCTTCAAATTTATCAGTAATTTTTCCTTCTGCAAGGTACTCAAAACCATCTTGAGATGCCTTAAATGTTCCTCTTTTGTCTAACTATAGATCAGGATGTACTCTAGATAGACTATCACAAAATTTCCAATAAACTCTTTCAAAACTTCATTCATTAACCTCAAAAATGTACTAGGAGAATTTATGAGACCAAAAGGCATCACCAACCATTCATATAGTCCACTATTAGTCTTGAACGTAGTTTTCCATTTATCCCCTTCTCTAATTCTAAGTTGATGGTATCCACTCTTTAAATCAATCTTTGAAAAATATTTTGAACCACTTAAACAATCCATCAAATTATCTATGTGAGGTAATGGAAATTTGTACCTTATGGTGATTTTGTTGATTTCTCTGGAGTCGGTGCACATGAACCATCATCCATCCTTCTTTGGGATAAGTACTATTGGTACAACACATGAACTCAAACTATCCTTCACCAATCCTTTGTCTAACAACTCTTGTATCTGCTTTTCAATCTCTTTATTCTCTTGTGGGGTCATTCTATAGGATGCTTTATATGGAAAAATTGCTCCCGAAATTAAATCAATGTGATGGCTAATACTTCTCATAGGAGGTAAAGTATTTGGTAAGTCATCCACTATAATATCAACAAATTCATCAAGCATGACTTTAAATTTTGTAGATAAATCATCCAAATTTGTATTAGTGAGTATTACCTTTGGCTTCCCAATTAAGGAAAAATGTACATCCTTTCTCTTCTTGACTTCTTGCAGCAACTCCTTCCCAATTATCAACAATACACTTGGAATAGCTTCTTCTTTGGCTCCTTCATCTTGCAAAGGCAACAACACATGCATGTGTCCATATTTTTCTAGAGAATAAGTGTTCCGTCTACCATCATGGATGGCTTTCCTGTCATATTTTCTTGACCTTCCCAAAAAAATATGGCAGACGTCCATGGGAATGATATCACATAATATCTCATCCTTGTTGCTACCAATTTGAATTTCCACCTTACACTGCTCATTCACCAAAACCTGATATCCTTTTTGCAACCATGACACTTTATAGGGAGTGGGGTGCACTGTCCTTTTTAGTCCCAACTTATCTACCATTTCAATGGAAACCAAATTATTTGTGCTACCACTATCAATAACAACTTTGCAACAATTACCTCCTGACTTAAATACAGTCCTGATTAGACTTTTCCCTTGGGTTGGTTCTTTAGCTTCCTTCTCTAATTTGATTAGAACCCTTTTAAACAACAATGATTCCCCTATCTTAGGAACTTATTATTGTGTGACTACCTTCACACATTCTTCCCTTTCTTCTTCTATATTTTCATTTCTCTAACCCACTTCCTTATTCTCTAGACAGTCCCATGACATATGTCCTATTTTACAACATGTATAACATCTCATTTCTCCGCCTCTTCCTCGGCCACTAGAGAACAATATTCTTTCTCTTGATTATCCTCCTCTTGGTGACTAGTTTCTTGAAATTCTTGCCTCTTCTTTTGAAGGTTGAAACCTTCCTTTGTTATATTGTCCTTTACCTCTTGCTAGACCCCTTCCTTTGTTTCTCTGGCTCTTCTTTCTGGCCAGCTTCTCTTATGCCTTCAAATCTACTTGGTATGCAGCCTCATCATTTCTCAGAGACAAACTATTGATTTCATCTTGAATTTCATACCTCAAACCATTTATGTATCTAGCAACCTTCTTAGCATCTTCCTCAATGTGACCAGCTCTAATGTTCAACCTATGGAATTCCTCTATGAATTCCTTTACTATCATATTTTTTTGTCTAAGGTTTTGCAATTGTCTAAACAAATTCATCGGATAATCCTTAAGCATGAACTTACCTTTAAATTTGGCCACCATTTTGTCCCAACTCCTGATCTTATCTTTTCATTTTTTCCTTTTGTCTGCTTGCAACTCATCCCACCATAGAGTTGCATGTCCTTTTAGCCTAGTCATTGCATGCTTCACCTTATTCTTCTCTTCTAACTCTTCATAATCAAAATACTTATCTATGGCATTTATCCAATCAAGTAATTCATCAATATTTAAATTACCTTCATACATGGGCACTTCCATCTTAGGTCTGTATCCAACTCTTGTGACCATTATTACTATTTGTTCATCTATTATTTCTCCTCCTGGAGCTCCTTCACTCTCACTAACATATCCTATGTCAGGTTCTCTCCTCTGAGCTGTCTCCATGGCCTCCATCCTTGCTTGGATGCACCTCAACTCACAACGTAACTCATCAGTTACCACATTCCTATATTTTCCTCCTTTCCCGGGTGGCATGATTCCTTAGATACAACACTACTCTAATACCAAAATTGATGGAAAATACCACCAACTTCAACCCACAATTACATAGTTTTCAACACTCTGTTGCAGTCAATATTCAGTTGGCTTGTATGGCCTTGGATCAACACAAACATGCACTCAAATTTTCCTTTTACCTACATCATTGAATTGCACTCTGTCATAGATAACTCTGCACAAAATTACCACTACATGGATATACCTCTGCACGAAAGAATCAACGAATAATGTTGACGAAATCTTTCGCAGAAAATTCTGCGCAAAATTCAATAGATGATGCAGGTGTGTCGGAGGTCACTCTGCACACAGAATCTTTCAACAATACTAACTTGTCGCATATCTTTATGGGGTGTTCCACTGCGCCAAATCCTGACTGTTTATTCCAGCGAAGACAAATACTCAAAAAATATTCTTTCAAACTGAATTTTAGAACTTAACTGAGATTAATTGTGCGTGGTCTTTCCTACAGTCTCATAAACTTGTCATTCTTCCAAGATAACTTATACATAGAATTTAACAATTCAAACACACATCGTGACAACACCACACACTCTGTTCTTTCTTAATATCAATGAAGGAGCAAATTTACACAGGAAAACATATTCCTTCTTGGTCCCTTGGACCTATGCGATCCACACGTTCACATATTAAATCTCACACTCAAGCCCTCAGATAGCTCTCAAAAAAATGAATCTCGAGTTATCTTAACAAATGCCTAAACTAGAGATATGTTCCTAATATTTAGCAATAGCCTTAACACATATGACAAACAACTCGATATCTAACCAAACAAATTCAATACAAATGTCTTCTAGAGACATCTTGTAATTATTACAGATATAATAAAAAAAAATAGGGAACCAACCCCCTTGGAACCTATGAGATCAATCTTAAGATTTACTACGATATGCTCCTACATCAATTTTCAATATCTTTAATTTTTATCAAGTGGACTCCATTTTCCTCCTTATACTTTACCACTTTTTATATTAACTCATTAGCTTGATATGCTATAAACTATTTTTTTCTCATTAATGATTTACTTGAAAATCATTATTATTATTATTTTTTAAGTTCTTTTACTCACCTTCTTAATTCTTAATATATGTACCAAACTACTTTCATTTATAATTTTAAGATTGTTATAAAATTTCTATCAATTTTAATTAATAAATTAAGATAAAATTTATACACATAAAACATGAAAATCTCACTTAAAATTCATTTTTTTTTTTACTTAATTTTTATTCCTTCTCTTTTACTTAATTTATGATTTCAATTTTAATTGATTTATTTGTTTGGTTCCCTTCCTTTTTGTTTTTGTCTTATACATAATGTTACTTAAACCTCTTTTAAATCTTTGAAACTTTTTTGGTAATTGAGTTTAGTAATTTCCAATAAGGTAATTATTTTTACACCATATTATTGTATTTAAAATTTTATTTATTAATTACATTTAACAATTTTCGTTATATTGTTTCTTAATAAATGGCCTCTCATGTAACAAATATTAACCTTGACAAACTTTTTGAATTTACTTTTAAATTCTTTTTTTGTCTTTTGTTTTTCAATTGAATGTTTTTTCATTGCTCTCTTTTTCAAATTCAGATAGTTACATATAATATATTTCAATCAATTTTTTAACTTCAGGTCCTCCATTTTACCTGCGTAGCAATATAATTATTGGCAGTTTGAGTTAGCACTTGAGATTTCCTCTTACCTGACAACTTTAACCTAACTTTGACAAAAATGAGAAGGGTACAATTTGAAGACAGCCCTATAAACCTTCCCCAAGCAACAAAATTTCCATAGGGTACTGTAATATTGTTGGTTTTAATTCTCCATGGGTGTGTTTTTGCTCATGATAGATGATATACGATTCTTTTTACATAGTTATTTTTCTCACGTTGTTATACTTAACCCGATGCAGTCCATGGTCAATGTCATCTTTATTTGTAATTATTTTATTACACCTAATTTAACAAACAAACAAAAAAGTATTCTTATATTTGTGAGTTAGGAGAGATTAATGTTATATGCCATGGCTCCTTTTCTTCTACACCTACCTTTTGCATATTTTTTTATTTTTTTTTTTTATGGTTGGACAAGTTTGTGCCTTACATGTATAAACATTTCATTTCTCCATTGGAGCTTCCCACTTCAAGCAACATTAATAGACAATTAGACATGATTTTCTTCACATAAAGATGAATCCTTCTTCATCAAGCAAGGTTTATGTCCACTACCTTGGTTCCTTATGATTGGACCATGAATATTCCTCACCAAGGTGGACCATGAATATTCCTTATCAAGGAATGAGAGTCTCCTTCAATGAGAAGTTGTTGAAATCAAAACCATCTACCCAATCGAAACCATCTACTCAATCGAAACCATCTACTCAATCCTTTTATATCGACAAGTCCATTTCAATGATCCACCTTGATCTAGTGGTAGGGTCAACCTTTTTATGAGGCATTAGCATCCATTTTTAAATGATTACACTGAAAATATCTCTTCAATTTCTAATTGGGTGTGGATAGTTAACTTTCCTTTGGAACTCTTTCATTAACTCCCTTGCTTCAATAAGGAGTACTCTCAACAAGTTTCTTTCTTTGGTAGTTCAATAGGTTGATATTCCAACTTCTACTTATGCTCAAATCTACATCAACAAGTTTCTTTCTTTGGTAGTTCAATAGGTGGATATTCCAACTTCTACTTATGCTCAAATCTACATCATCTACTTATGCTCAAATCTACATCAAGACTAACCTTAGGAAGAGTCTCCATAAATAGATAATGAACACATTATTTTTATTGCATGGTTTGCTTCGGTCATGATCACTTAAATACCCACCATCAAAACAATAATACTCAAGTTTCCTTTTAGATAAATAAGCATGAATCCTTTCAGCCCACTTGGTGGAAGGGATTCAACTTAAAACACCATTAGGTAGAGTCAAGAAATATGTGTAATTAATATTAAAAGAATGTATAAAATATTGTTTATATTTCCTCTCTATAGAAGAAGGATCATGTGAAAAAGAATTGGATCATTGTGGAGAGACGACATCTATAATAGAGAAGAAACAATACTCTGATGAAGAGATGACATATTGTTTAGCCTCAACAATGTGAGAAAAATGTTCTTCAAATTACTAGCAACTCAAATTCTTTGAAAAAACTTTATTCTGAAACCTTGAAATAATCTATTCATCTAAAAAAAAATGGTCAAATTGGATTATCCTAAGTGCGAACTCCTCTTAAACAAAGACTAAATAACTAGTGTCAACATACTATAAATAAAATTACTGTGTTGAGGCTACAAAGCTCCTTCAATTCTCATTAATAGAAACGAAAAGGTAACATCATTTTCAAGTTGTAAAGTCAACTTCAATTAAGGTTATGTAAAAAGACATGTCCTCATATTCCACTTAATGGGTTAATGGTGCAAGGCCTATCCCATGTGAAAGAACATGAATGGTCATTATTTGCATTATTTATAACATTAAATACAAATATGCACTTCTCATTGAAAATATATATCACATTTTTTTATTTATTGGTGTGTAAAGCCCAAGTACAGAAAATATACATTGAAATTTTAATATAGTGGTGCAATACAATGAATTTTTTTTGTACGAAACAGCGTGAGAACTTAATTTACAGAATGGGAGTGTAATTGTTTTCTGCTGTTTCTCCTTCATGAGTATTTTGCTTGGATCTGATTTCAAAGCAAATTACAGCAGAATTTGAAGAGGAAAAAAGCTGAAAGGGTGGGACCTGTGACAGTTGAGAAGCAGCAGCTGCAGATGAGAGTGTATTCTGAAATTTCGGAATCCTGCAATTATATTTGTTAGAAAAATTAACAATTGAGTTTTCACTTGTACAGGAAGATTTGATTGCTTACTTACCCACACAGCTCAAGCACAAAAATCTGCTAAAAGATACCGCAAGTAATTGCAGGCCAGTTGTTTCTGCAAAAAAAATAAAAATGCATCAGGTTACAGTAGCAGGATCGTCGTATTTCATAATACTGTCACCATTGTGTTTTTTTTTTTTTCCATTAATACTGTCACATCTATTATATTAGATAATGAGGTTCATCGATCCAGCATGTCGGTGGTTCTGTACATTCAGTGCACAATTTCTGGTACAGATTTGCATCATGCCATATTGTGACATAGCCGGAAAACACCTTAACCAATAAATCTTTGGAGTACCCTGCAGCATAATCGCATAGTATGCCATGTCTGTACGTTGTCCACAGCCCGTTGACTTGAAAAAGATTAATGAAATGGAACCAGCTTCTCAGGCGAGGCAGCACCTGGAGGCCATCAAAGCAAAGCCAGGCTGCATTCTATTAAATCAATTGATTGAGTAGAAGATTATATAGGAGAAATTCGGTTTAGACGGTTGGAACTATTATTCGGTTTAGAGGAGTCTCCATTATTAACTAATCCCTACTAGTTCTAAGTCTCCTTTTTAATGGAGAAAGGATTGACATCGATACCTAACATCTCCCTAAAGAGTTCAAATTTTATCTTCCCAAGAGGCTTAGTGAAAATATCAACAACATTTTCACTAGTATTACAATACATTAAAGCAATGTCATTAGATTGCATCTTTTCTCGAACAAAATGAAACTGAGTATCAATATGATTTGTCCTTGAATGATAAACTGGATTATTTGCCAACTTGATTGAGCTCTGGTTATCATATTTGATTATCGTAGCTTTCCTTTGTTCTTCTCCAACATCTTGAAGTAGTCTTCTCAACCAAACAACTTCACAAGTTGCTGCACACAATGCTTTATATTCTGCCTCAGTGGATAACAAAGATACAGTAGGTTGCTTCTTACTGCTCCATGAAACAATCATGGATCCAATGCCAAAGACATAACTTGTAGTAGATCTCCAATCATCCGGATTTCTAGCCCAATCTAAATCTGAGTAACTTGTCAGCTCAACATCGAATGAATCTGTATATTTAATACCATGATCAATTGTGCCTTTGAGATACCTGAGTACCCCTTTCGCTGCATTCCAATGGTTTTCTAGAGGTTTTGCCATAAACTGACTTAACACACAAACACAATCTGTTATGTTAGTTTTGGTTGTAGTGAGATAGTTCAAGCTTCCCACCATCTTTCTATACATTGTACCATTCACCTCCTTCGAACCATCATCACAGTAAAGTTTCATGCTCTGTTGCATTGGAACATAAGAAACTTTACATTGATACATTTTAAACTTCTTAAGTACTTCTCTCACATATTTACCTTGAGACACAAATGTTTGACCAACATTTATCCAAACTTCAAGACCTAGGCAGTAATGTAACTCACCAAGATCTTTCGTCTGTGACATTTGCTTCTTCATTCCACTAATCATTTTTTCTGAATTTCTTGTAATAATTAAATCATCAACATATAAGGAAATCAATACAACATGCCCCTTTTCATCAAACTTGGTATACATATTTGGATCACTTTTGCTCCTCATAAAACCCTGTTGAAGAAAGAAGGAATCTATCTTCTCATACCATGACCTAGGTGCCTATTCCAGTCCATACAATGCTTTCTTTAATTTACACACTAAATGTTTCTCACCACTTTTTACAAACCCCTCTGGTTGAGTAAGGTAAACCTCCTCCTTTAACTCGCCATTTAGAAAAACAAATTTTAAATCTAATTGGTGAAGCTTCCAATGGTACTTTGTAGCTAGTGCAATTAACATTCTTATAGTGTTTAATTTAGCTACTGGTGCAAATGTTTCTGCATAATCAATGCCTTCCTTCTGTGAATACCCTTTTGCCACCGATCTGGCTTTATATTTATCTATACTACCATCTTCTTTGAATTTAGGTTTGTATATCCAGTTACATCCTATGGGATTTTTATTTTTAGGCAATTCAGTCAATTCCCAAGTTTTGTTTTTCATTATAGAGTCATATTCTTCCTCCACTCTTCATGGTCATTAGCTTCATTAAAACTCATGGGTTCTATGACATTTTGAATACTACTCAACAAGGCATAATCTTTATATTTTTCAGGTGGATGAACCTGTCGTGAAGATCTTCTCAATTGGTTGATGACTTCTTCTCCGTTTTGTGAAGATCCTTCTTCACTGCTGGATGTATCCATGTCACTAGTTGCTTTTTCCTGTTGGTGCTTCTCTTCTTTCACCTCTTCATCTTCAAGAAGTACATGCCATCCTTCATGACTGTTGTCTTCATTATTTCCTTTTGCATGCTCATGGAAAATTACATCTCTACTCGCAAACACTTTGTGAGCAGATGGATCAAACAATTTATATGCTTTAAATTTTGAACAGTAACCTATAAAAATACATTTGCTAGCTTTAGCATCAAGCTTCTTCCTGTTCTCCTTTGGAATATGTGAAAAAGATTTACACCAAAATATCCTCAAATTATTAACTGTTGGTTTAGAATCATACAAGGCTTCGAAAGGAGTTTTATGATCAAGACACCTTGTTGGACTTTTATTCTTTAAATAAACAACAATGCTAATGGACTCAGCCCAAAAATCATTTGAGAGATTCTTACCTTTCATCATACTTCGTGTGCACTCCACCAGAGTTATGCTTTTCCTTTCTGCAACTCCGTTCTACAGTGGAGTGTGGGGTATTGTAAATTGTTGTACTATTCCATGATCTTTACAATACTTGATGAAGTTCCCTAATCTATACTCTCCCCCTTGATCTGAGCAGAGGATTTTGATGGAATTTCTTGTTTGCTCCTCCACCATGTTTTTAAATTCCTTGAAGTATTCAAAAACATCACTCTTTTTTCTAAGGAAATCAACCTATGTGTATCTTGCGCAATCATCAATAAATGACAAAAAATAATAAGCACCACCTAAGGACCTTCTATGCATTTGGTCCACAAACATCAGTATGTATAAGTTCTAATACATCTTTTTTTCTCCTATCAGAATTAGAGGGGAATTGATCTCTATGCATCTTTCCTAATACACAACCTTCACAAGCGACATACTCATTATTCAACATAGGGAGTCCTTCAACCATACTTTGTTTTTGTAATAACAACAAATCGTGATAATTGATGTGACCACACCTTTGGTACCAAAGAGTTTATGTAGGAATAGTTGCAGAAGTCAATGCTTAATGATTATTGTTGGTAACATCAAGTTTGTACAGACCTCCAACTCTGAATCCTGAGGCAACAGTTCTGTAATGATCCTCAAGGTCCTTCACTATACAATGTGTCTTGAAGAATTCAACCTTCAAATTATGATCTGTAATTGTTGACACAGAAATCAAGTTTTTCTTTATCCAAGGGACATACACAACATTGTGAATGTGTCTAACAGTACCATTCAGAAGTGTTACTGGAATATCTCCATATCCTTTGATTTGATAAGAACAGTCATCTCCAAGATAAATATGGGCACCATTATGTGTTTCTTTAAAGTTTATATAGCAATTCTTGCTACATGTCATGTGAATTGAAGCTTCAGAATCCACAAACCATGCATCAACATCACCAGTTTCAGCAGGCAACGCAACATTAGACACAAATAGTGTAAGATCTTTTGAATCAAAATTTAGGTTTTCTTTTGCAAAATGTCCTGAATGTTTTATATTTTTATGCCTAGCCTCATCATTTATCTTCTTATAACATTCTCTGGCAAGATGCCCATTCCTACCACAATAGAAACACTTAGGTTCATTTATCTTCGATGGCATATTTTGATTTGGCTTTGGAAATGACTTCCTCTGAAAGGAACTTCCTCCTCTGCCTCCTTCTTCTCGTTTCCCTTTAGGGAATCTCTTCTTTGTCCATAATGCTAAGTCTGAATTATGAGGCTTCAAATTCAGCTTCAATTCTGTGCACCTCTCTTCTTGCAACGATATACCTGTCAATTCCTCAAAGGTAGGAGGTTTCTCTCTCGTTGCAAGGCCTGCTATAAACATTTGATAGTCCTCTAGCATTCCATTTATGGCAATTGTGACAAGATTAGTGTTTGACACTTTTTCTCCTATATCTCCCAATTTATCTTTCATGTCTTTAATTCACCCAAGAAAAGTACTAACAGACTCATTTATATCCACATATGAAACACTCCAACTCTAAGTGAGACATATCAAGCTCTAAGGTATGCACATCTACCAAGAGAGAGTCCCAAGGTGATAAATCCTCAAGAATAATCTAATGCTCCTCCTCCAAAGGCCTTTGGAATTCTAGTGCTTCCTCCTAAGCCATGTGTATGCTTGGGTCCACCACACCTACATGACCATTCCTCAACCCAAGCATCCTCAAGCCTAGTAGAAGCCTCCATGTAAGAAACCAAGTTTCCCCATGCTACCTAGGACTCAACATTATCCTTTTACATGCCCAATTCTCCTCCTTCAAGTGGTTTTTCCTCCCAAGCACACAAACAATCTCTCAATTTGTGCACCCCATGAAGAAAGTCACTAAATCACATAGGTATCCAACCTCCTAAGAAAGTGTGCCACATAAGCATCAATTCAAGGTATAACAATCTATGAGTAAGCTATTTACAATGTATATATCCATCACAATACAACCAAAGGTATTCAACACACCATGCACTCGAAATCACATGAAGCACCCCCAAACATAATGTAAACACTATAAGAGTAACCCCAAAAACTAACACTCTCTATTTACTAGGAAAGTCTTTTCACAAACATTATTACAGGTAATCTGCT
Source organism: Picea engelmannii (assembly GCA_009831015.1). Lineage (NCBI taxonomy): Eukaryota > Viridiplantae > Streptophyta > Pinopsida > Pinales > Pinaceae > Picea > Picea engelmannii. The sequence continues at coordinate 1,447,380 of ML778405.1, forward strand.
CCAAAAATGGGCCTCCCAAGGAAAATATAAAATAATAAACTATGTGTACCACATAAAAGCTGTGTATCCCACATCACACTGCTATATAAGCTAGGTTAATCTAAAATTACCAGATGAGAGTTAAAAAATAATGATAAGTTTAATTCTTGTGCATAGATAATAAATATCAAAGACTAAATAATGGAGTTGTCTAAACATTCGACTTTTTAAACATTTTCATGGGAATCCGGCAAAATCTCCATTTTATATTGTTTAAATTGCATTTTTAATGCATAAATGGATTCAACACCCTGAAAACCCTGGAGTTCCAACAATTTTTTACCATTTTTCAATAAGAATTGATTGAAAAATATACCCATAAAAACTCTAAAAAATTGAACTACTACATAAATAATTACTATTAATATATAATATAAAAATAAAATAAATAATATATAATATAGTCATAATATAATAATATGAATTAATATCTACAACATAATAATACTCCCAAGAAATGTGAATATGACAATATTAAAACCAATGTATAATATGCTATAATAATATTAAATATATAATATAGTCATAACATAATATGAATTAATAACTATAATAAAATAATACAATGAATACTTAAATATGAAAAAGTAAATATTTATTATGCTCTATTATATTATAATAGAGATGTAAATGTGAAAGACATGTTAAAGGATATTTTTAATATGAATTAAAGAGGAAATGACTATCAAATTATTTCTATGAATTAATTATTATATAAAAATTATATAATACTAAATTAATAAGTATATTACAACTTTATAATTATTCATTAAATATTATATAATAATTATATAATATTAAAAATTAATAACTATACAGCCTGAGTGGGCCTAATGGTTAAGAACATGTGTTTCCTCTTAAGAGGTTACAGGTTCAAATCCAGAGGGGGGTAGGGTATGTATACCTTCGTAGACTTTACATTATTAATATATAATGGAAGTATACATTATTATTGATATAAAATAATAACAATAATATAATAAATAAATGATAATAGATATTATATAATAATAAATAATGAAAGTAATAATAATATAAAATATTCTATATTGAATATTTCAAAAATAATAAACATATCTGAAACCAAAATCTTAACTAACTTGATGTGTACATATGGTTGAATATTATCGAATAAAAACATGACACATAATCATTTTTTACTTTTATATGTTCATCTAAACTATTATGGTTGACTCAATTCTTTGAAATTTTATTGTTATTGAATTTCCAACTCAACAAACATAATGTTTCTTATAAGGCCTATTTTTGGAGCAAATTTCCTTTAATATGACCAAACCCACCATCTACAAATATAAAGTTATTGTAGTTTTATAATCAATCACTAGATTTTAGAAAGAAATTTTCACCCAAACATCATTCTCCTCCATCAAGGCATCAGACCTCACCTCCTCAAAATGATTGGAAGGCTCACAAATAGAAGTAGTCAATGAAACATAGTTAGCATATCAATTAGGAGGTCTACTTTCCCTCACCAATGATGTGGGAAATCCTACATGTTCTTGTGCATCATGCAATGTTTGAGTAAATCATCTTGGCTCCGTGCATGGTAGAATAGAAGGTGAGGGCATGTACATCCTCTCTCTCTTCTCATCCACACTTGGATTTGATTCTTATCTATCCTTTGAATTAACCTCTAGAATAAAAACCTTCTCACTTCTTTCAATCATTGAAGGAGATGCATGTGATCTAGAGGACTACACATCCTCATTAAACCTCACATATTGCCTCACCACAGTCTTCCATTGTGTCAGAATATACATCTTGTAATATTTACAAGTCTCAATATATCCAACAAAATATGACATTATTACAACATCCTGAACCTCTCCTCTGTCATGTGCCTGGCCACTTATGGATTGAAAGGAACATAACCCTAGATTCCAAATTCCTTCGTATCAGATTCCCAAGCCAAAATATTTAAACACCGCATCATGAGATGTTGAGTATTTACTATAATTATGATCACATATCGATCTAATACCAAGAAAAGTGTATAGTATCTATCAAAATCACAAAGATAAAAATATGCACAAATATGATCTAACATGAAATATGAAGCTTGCAATGATAACAACATGCCACACAAGGCCTTCAACAAAGTGTAAACATGGGTATCTCACCCATGCACCTCAAAAACTCTGGTAATTTAAGCAAAACCCTCAAGAAGGTCAAATCTCTCTTTTTGATAGAATCCCATTGTTATTGAAACAAGAATCTCATCAAGGTCAACTCTCTCTTTCTAAGAGAATCCAACAACCCTGTCTCGATACTCTCCAATACTCCCATCAATTTCAAGCTTGGAATCTATCATTGAATCCACAATAGTTTTTTAACCTATCTCCATGGTATCCCTCTATACATGCTTTGCATATGCCTCATAAAATCTATAAGGCTCACTTAGCTTCCCACTAGTATGTATACGAACCACAATATCAACAAGTAGCCTATAAATGCTACAATTTCACACACCTCTAGCCAAAGTCCCTGGACTTACTAGACTACAATTACTGATAGTGAATAGCTATATTTTAAATGCAAGAAAATGAAAGAAGATTTTTCTTCAAAACATGAACAAAAAAAACATTGTTCAACTCATGAACACCACCCTATGTCAATTGGAAGGAAATGGATCCCAATACTTTCATATAATACATAACATCATTACCAAACTACACTCTCATTCCCCCCTCTTGCTCCTAAAGCCTAGTAAAGAGTTTATTTTCATAATTCATATGTCTCAATGTCGCTTTATCCACATACCATCCAACTCTTAACATAGTGTTGTAATATAAACAAGAGATAATGGAGAAAGTAACATCAATATGGGATGATAACTCATTCACTCCCACTACAATAATTGCACTCCCAAAAACATGTTTCTACTAATTGTCGCTTCCCTTCTTATTTTCTAGACATTGGCTAGCATATGTCCCATTTGGTGACACCTAAAAAAATTTCAAATTACTCAAATCCTTCTTACTTTAGCTTGAATCTTCCTTCTTTCCCTTATTGTTTCCTTTCTTGTATCCCTTCCTCGTACTCCAAATGAGGGTTATGTATTTTATTTCCTTTTGCTTCATCAAACTTGATCCCAATCTTATCTCTTCCAACATAAATTCATCCCAAATATTTTCATAAGTAAATTCTCATGATCACAAACACCCTACACAAAATCTTTCAAACATGGAGTAAACCGATTCAAAGCAATGGATACCAAGTCCTTAATGTTCACTTTTTTCCCCTATGGAATCCAAATATCTCTCAACTTTATGATCTTGACTAGATAGCTCACCACTATATATGTACTACTCATGTATATGGTTGAACGATTGTTATTCAACATAATCTTTATAAAGACACTCGAACTATGGTATAACCCAACTAAAGCATCATGCGTCTCCTTACTATCATCATCACAGAAATGTGAGTGATCAAGTGATCCTTCACTTAATCAAGAATGCCTCTTTTTTCCTATAGCACCTTCTTAACATGCAAGGTCAACAATTTCAGATCGTTGGGTGCAATGATTTATTTCTCAATATTTCCCCCAAAGATTGGCCTCCTCTAAAAGTTTGTAACTTTCATTTCAAAGGTGTAAAATTGGAAACATTGTCCAACCTGTCACACTCTCTAAGACTAAGAGTAGTCATCCCTACAAATCTGAAGCACAAATTAGAGTGAGACTAACAAAAAAACAAGTAGAACAACCCTTCTAGGGTTCAAACACTTTTTCCCAAGACACACTAGGGTTTCACACCCAACAACTTCTACTAGGTCATGCACCTCCCCTAGTTATGGACTGACTTAAACACCCAACTCCCTCTTTACCAAGGTGAAATCGGCTCTAATACCATGTTAGAATTTCACTATAGGGGAATAAATGAAAAATTTTAAATCCCACCTCAAGCTTGAGGTTTCCTGGATATATTTCTTGTAAACTTTAAGCCTTTGGAGTGAATCTAAAATATTAAATTACAACAACAAATAATTCACTTCTCCTGATGTCAATTGGGTCTATCTTGAGTGGTTGAGAGGAGAAAATGTTGTTCTCCCCAACTAAGTTCAAATCTTACTCATGACATGTTCACTCTTCATGAACCAATTGAGGCTCTTCATGATCTGTGAGGAATATCTCATTCTTTCTTATGAGATGGAGGATGGGATGAGAGGTTACATGTAAAAACAAATATTCACTTTTCTGCAACAACATTTACATAAGGAAACCCAAGAAAATAAATATTGAACAAGTGTACTTCAATGGAATGATGTTTCCTACCCTTATGGAAAGCTTCCCTAGCATATAAAAGATTTGAATATAACTTATAATAATATATTTATTATAGTAGTAAATGTTCTCCTTAGCTTCTAGACATTTTCTAATTCGCTTAAAAAAATATCTTTAATGTTATGTCAAATCAACATGCATAACTAACAATAGAAACTACTCAATCATCAAGATAACATAAGTCGAATGTCAAATCTATAGTACCCGAAATTTGGAAAGATAGAACACTTCATAAGATGAAGTACAAGTACATACCAAAAACTTAATACAAGATCGTACAAGCCAATCTCTACAAATCCTAGCTAGGGAATCCACCAAAATAGTAGACCCTAGCCACCAACTCCTCATAGCTAATAATTTCTCCCAAATGAAGTTGTTTTCTCTACCAAACATTGATAACAAGCTAGCATAAGCATTAATAGTTGGTTTTGGAGCCTGGTTATCTTCCCAATACAAAGGTCTTTTTTCAGTCGTGTTGGGATCTTGGTCCCTCGAGAGGGGTTGTTGGGTATTTTCTATATTATTTGCATGATTAGTCCCACATGCTATTACATTGTGTCAAAAGTAGTGAGGGATAAAACCCCCCTTGTCTAGGGGTTTGGGGGTGGAGCCTCTGAGAAAAAAAATTGGGGTGTTTTTTTGCATTCATTTTTGGTGGTTTTGGCACATGGTTTTATAATTCTGGTTAAGGAATTAAAGTTGAATTCTAATCCAATTTAATGGATTAGGGATTTTTTGGATGTCGTGGGATCCTATATATTGTATTTTAATGGTGAAGTTAATACAATAAAATATGTTATTTTTTCTAAGAGAGGAGATTGTGAGAGAGTGAAGAGGAGGTTGCAATAGATGTGATGTAACGGTTATCCCTTACTTTTGTTGGAAAAAATAAAGGAAGGACCAGTTGTTTCTCCAAGGACATATCCCATATCAGGTGAACCATGTATATCAATGTCTCACTTGTATTATGTTCTTCTATGTTTTATTTCCACATTTATTTTGATTTATTTTATTTTTATTTCTCCATGACCTATTCCTAACACTAAAAATTCATGTTTTGCACCTACATGTGCATCCCACGAGTGTACAAGATAAAACAATATAGTCTTCCATTATCTTTTTCACATCAAGCAATCCAAGTAGTATTAGAAATGCCACAAAACCCTAGTCTTATTTTCTCATAAGAACTACAAGAAGAAGTGATGGCTTTGCTCCTCTAGTGTTTCTCCCAAACCCTAGCTTCCCTTTTCTTCTTAGGAAAAAACCTAACCCTAGTCTTCTTCTTGAATCTCCTTGAGAACCTAGCACTAAGACAAATAAGGAAAAGTACAATGAATGATGAAAAGACTCACTAGTTCTCACATCTCTAACAAAAGCAAGTGATCGATATGAATGATGAAAAGACTATATCCTCCCTTTATTTATATGAAAGGTGAGGGAGTCCAACAATAATATAGTGGACTGTCTCCACAACAAGAAAACTAACTAAACACTAGATAGGTCCATATGTGAAGTGCTCCAATTGTAAGTAAAAAATATCAAGCTCCAAGGTATGGACACACACCAAGAAAGGGACCCAAGATGAGAACTCCTCAAGAAATGTCTAATGCTCCTCCTCCAAAGGTGTCTAATGCTCCAATGTTCCCTCCTAAGCCATGTGTTTCTTTGGGTCCACAACACCTACATGACCACTCTTCAACCCAAGCTTCCTCATGTCAAGTACAAGACCCCGTGCAAGAAACCAACTATTACCATTCCACTTATGGCATGTAAAAATATCATTGTGGAAACATGTAAAAAGTTAAATAGGGAAATCATAGTGCACAAGATACTTACACACCCCAAAAATTGAATGACACACACACGGTTTATTTGGAAATGACACTCGAGGTATCTAGATTTATTACCTTTGCTGACTGAAACCAAATACATTAGAGATGAATATCTGATAGAGTGCACCAAGAATGCATGTATTCATTATTTGTATAATGTATCGAATAAACAATTAGGTAGATTTTTAGGTTTGTATTGGGTTCTTATATTTTATTTTTTTGATCATATACATTTCAAATCAAATGGTAATCAATCTTTATCGTTTCCATTGCAAGTCTAAGTAGTGGTGTTGAGTAATGGTCACTACAATTGGTTATAAATTAAGATAAAATCATATTGGTTGGACATAACAATATAAGAAGACTACAATGGTTATTTTGGTAATATTCCCAATTGAATATTGTCTCTACCTTATGTAATATTATAAAATTTCGTTATACGACACATTTAGAGCCTGACCCTTGACAAAACAGATTATGTTTTGTTTCAAAATGAACTAAAATACTAAGGTTCAAATTGATTTTATGTTGGTTGTAGATACACTCTATTTCTCCTAAATTTTGGTGGCATGTATTGATATATCAAGTTAGATTTAAATAGTTAGGCATAAATTGGGTTTCATTGAGAATATTAGCATTCCTAGGCTCCAATCGTATGATACCTTTAGGTTTCCATGAAAATATGTTTACATGGATTCTCTCTTGTATCAAATCACTTTGATCTTTGCAGATTTATCCTACCACTTGGTCCATACCATTAGATATGTCCAATTACCTTCACTTTGGTTTAATGGCATAGGTTGTGTCTATGAAAGAACATGTATTATGTTATGTATCCAAATATCTTAGTCATGCATTGGTGATTAATAAATAAGGAAAAAAGAATGGAATGAGTGAGACTAGTTGCACTTGGGAAACATAACCATTAGCCTCAAACCTAAACTCACCCAAGAAAAGAAAGAATAACTAGCTTAGGACCAGACTAGTTAGTCTTGAATTATTTTGTTGGCCCTCGACCAAGTTTTGAGGAAATCTTGGTCAGGTTTGACCACTTTTTGGACTTTGACGCAGTGATCGAGGAAGGAGTGCCCAAGCGGAGCTGAGATCACCGATCTCACTTGTTTTGTGGTATTTGTGGACCCAACAAGGGGTTCTTAGGGTTTTTGTAATGGGTTATGGGATGTTGGCCCATGGGTTTACCCATGATTAGGCCTTATTGTAAAAGTATAAATAGGTAATATTGTAAGGTAGAAGGAGAGAAGAGATGTAAGAGAATTAGAGAGAGAAGTCTAAGTAACTAAGTGCAAGAATTTATGAGTGCTTCGTGCAACAAAAAGTGTATGTAAGGCTCTGTGCTTGATAAAGGAGTAGGTTTCGTGCCTTGACCTAATTTTGGGAAGGAGGATCTGGTGCTCAGTGCACAGATCTCTTGTCCTCTACGAAGCTTGGCTCTGTGGCTTAGTGCACAGGAGCAGATGAATGTAAGAGCTTGAAGAATAATAAAGAAGACGAAGCAATTGGTGGATGTAGCCCCACATTATGGTGAACCATGTATATATTGTGTCTTCTAGTTTCTTTGTGTTGTGTTGTTTATATTATGAATCTGCTTGCTTATTATGTATGTTAGATAGATCTATAGATGCTTAGTGCTTCATGTGTGTTAAGGATGAATGAATGTTAGATCTAACTTTGTGTTGTGTGCTAAGTAGTGGAAGTTCTTAATCTTTATTGTTACTGCGTTGATCTATCTTAGGGTTTCTTCTGCGATGTCAATAAAGCTAATGAAGTAATGCATATAATCTTCTAAGTGTAATTAAAGTACTTTGTGAAGTGTTATAATCACAGATCTGTGTCCCAACTTGGTTACAGACACCTGAGTCCTGTAACCCCCCTGCCTCTACCTCAGGTGAGACTTCGCCTACTTCACAGGTGTTGCCGAAGGGGCTGGTAGTTAGGCTTTTGTTGGTGCATTGTTGAAGCGTTGAACCCTAGGTCTGCCCCTATTTTCAGGACCTGAAACTATGATTGTTGGGAACTGAAGTAAAGAAAACAGAAGCTCTTTGCATATATATGTTGTTGTAGTGCGCAATACTCTACTTGACTTGTGAAGTTCTATGCTAAGAAAGAAACTCGATCTGAGGAAAAGAGGTAAGATCTTAAAAGAGGTAAAACTTTGTTCTTTGATAAGAGTAAGATAAGAGAAAGTTTTTGTTTCGAAAGAATGAATTTAGCTATGTTTAATAAATTATGTCCTAGCCTGAAAGCTAGGGAGCAATTGGAAGAAAGAGTTGATCTGAATTAATTTGATAGAAATAAAGAAAGATATGTTATTCCTATGCATAGAAAGAATTTTTGGACTAATAAGTGGATGCAGGAACGTAGAAAGATTTTTTGCAGATTGTAGGTCCAACATTGTGATCCTAGTGCGTAGTACAGAATAAGTTAGGGAACTTACAATAGAAAGAGAGGATTGAAACTATGTTATAACTGCAGAAGACCGAGACATCTTGCTAAGTAATTCCTCGGTACAAGCCCTATTTGTCTTTGCTGTAAAATTGTTGGTCATGAAGTTGAGGATTGTCCAAGGATGATTGCTAAAGTCCAACGAATGAACATGAAACAAAAAAACTATGAAGGAAGTCAAGAGAATAAAGCATGTTAGAAAATCATCAAGAGAATGAGTCATAGAAATCTCAGACTATGTTATCACAGTTGAAAGAAACGATGAATGATCACAAAGATGACAGTTTTCTAGAGATCTTGAAGGTAAAAAAATGCATAAATGAAAGAATAGGAGACTTCGACATAGACTATGTCTTGGATGAGGAAACACAAGTGAATATTATGACAGACGACACTTGAGAAATTTTGGGAAAGCCTACTATGATACCTTCATTGGGAAGGATAGACTTTTTCAAGGGAAAGATGATAACCATATGTGGAAGAGTTACTAATATACATGTTATCATCCATGGAACATCGACTAAAGAGGAATTTGAAGTCATTAGGTTTGTTGAGAACAACACCTTGTTCCCACTTTTGTTAGGAAAGACTTGGATCGAGAAGGATCATATCATAAGGAAAGTAGAAGAAGAAGCTACAGAAAAGAAAAATCAAGAACTTAGGGATTTCATAGCTAGAAAAATAGATCGACTGAGAGAAGAATGAGAAGTTAAGTCGAAGCAACAGAACACTGGAGAATTAGCTGTCAAAGTTGAAAGAACACAAGAAGGTTTGAAGGACCTATCCATGCAAGAAAGAAGAATACCCACCCTGGAATAAATAAGAGAAGAGATATTAACTTTGAACCCTTTAAGAACACATCAGCAATGCGAAGTCACTACGCAAGGAAAAGATAAGAATGAGAATGGAAAGAGGAATCTAGAAACAATTAGAAAGACTCGGATCATAGGAAAGAAGGCAAGGAAGCTCAGTAAGAATAAATCCAAGTTGGAAAAGCTACAGGGAGTTACAGAGAACAAATGAAAGACTTCGCAGGAGGCAGGTTTGCAAGATTTGAACCTCGTTAGAACAATAGAACCACACAGAATGGGACTTTGCCCCGGCAAAGCTATATGATCGTTGGAGGCACCCCGACCATTAGAACGACGCTCCAGAATGGCTAGGAAACTCATTTATGGGCAGATGGACCATATTTGGGACACTGAGACCGTGCCATAATGGACAAAATCACATTAATGGAAGCATGCCTGCCCATTGGAAGAATCTATTACGAAGCTCACTTATTTAACCCGTCAGACGTTGTGCTAGGACCACTTTTTGCTACCCGTTATTATCTGAGACAAGAAGAGAATTGATTGTATTGTGTTATTAGAAACTAGATGTCGTTGTTCGTTTGTCTTCCCTGCTTATCTGTTCACCTACCCCAACCTGCCTATTTAACTGTGAGAGTGTTGGGCAAACACATTGAGTTAGAGAAGTTCGTCGAGGAGGTTCTTAAGAAGTTTATGGTTGATAAATCTATGTCTAAAGGAGTATAGGCGTCGTTGACCAGGAGACTCCAGGATTCCCTTTTGATTGGACGTCGTTCAAGCCATGTCAACCCCACAACTGAGCAACGAAGTAAGCATCGCGACGATTTGGCTAATGCAAAGCAAATCCCATCGATCTTACCAGATTATATCCTACCTTTGGCGGGTGCGATTAACCACGACAACATCCCATGGGATTTCGAGTACACTTTGATCACCGCGTACATCCCGAAAGGAATATGCGTAGTTGGGAGTCATTTGGGATAGATCCCACTATTGAAGAACAGTGACTTCAACCTTGGAGATAGAAATAACTATGCGATGCTCGCACCCCACAGATACTTGACGAAGACCACCGGGAAGAAGCCTCTCCTATTCTCCCAGCCATGGATTAAGGAGCTGGCGTAGTCCACTATACTAAATGTGATGAAGATTCCCCATTTTGGTCATCGTCGGGAGGTTAACGCTTGCGTTAAAGTCCTCTTGTCATGCTACCATGGCAGATACCTATGGCTCGATTGATGGATTACTATGGATCCGACATTGATCCACCTGATTACAGGATTGAGCATGCAAGGACTCAACCCTCAGTAATTTTACCCAGTGAAAACCTCAGACCGCTTCCTGGCCCAGCGCATCAAGGAGGCTTATGGAGAAGTTGAAAAGGGAAAGAGAGGCTACAAGGTAGCCTCTATCCAGGATGGCACAGTGCACCTCATTTTCCAACTCATAGCCGGCAAGATCGTAAGAAAGAATCACCCCACACAGGTCACTGGGTTCGTGGTGGACCTCACAGGAAAATGCTTGGAGGGAATGCAGATGAATTGGGTGATTTACCTCGTCAATGAGCTCGATAAAGACTGTTGTGAAGCTCAGGATTAGGGATATGAGTTCCACTTTAGCTAGCTTCTTGTATTGATTGCATTTGTTGCTTGGAAAATGTCGAAAGGAGACACCTTCTCGGAGATCGAACCATTAGAGTCGTTGGTTGCTAGGTTCTCAAACTTGTGGTACACCAACGACATGTCAAAGAAATGGTAGTCGAATGCCATGTTCCATGCATATTATCATCAATTGAATGTTTCCATCGAGTCATTCCCATGCATGACACCGCACACCCTACACCAGTACAGACCGATAGTCAAGTTCCATGTAGATCCACATTTTATCTATATCACTGCGCGCAAGTACGAGAGCAACGAGGAGCTAAAATATTATTACAAGCTAACAGATGAAGACATGGAGCAGATTGTGAAGGAATAGTCGGAGGAATTTCAGACACATGTTGCTGATGATGAACTCTCTGATGTTGACATTATAGGAATCCCCTTGGTCACCCGGTTTGAACATGCAGGATAGTTCAGTGTGAAGAAGAAGAAGAAAAAGGAGGAAGCCCAAAATATAGAGACTGATGAAGAGGACAACGCCTATGAAGAAAATGGATTTGGCTCACCCACAAGAGGATAAGACCAAGAAGATTTACAATGAGAATGGGAAGAAGGATAAAAGTGAGGAGAAGGCGAAGCTACACCGCCGAAAGACCCCCCTACTGAAACACCACAGAAGAGGAAGGTTTCTCTGTAGAAACCTTCAGCAAGAAAGAATACCCGCGCAAGTAAGCCCCAGCTAGAGGCCACGCTTATAAAGGATGACATTAGTCTAGTCCCCGAAGCGATGGAGGATGCATCCAAAAATCTCTTGCAGAGATATGGAACAAAGAAGGAAGAGTTGTATGAAAGGTCGAGAAGGAGCTAAAGGAAATACAGAAAGTTACTCAATTGATCAACGTAGTACCTACTTCGCCTTCTTCATCACAGGTTGCAGAATTAGGGGATAAGCCCGCCCAATTAAGAATACTTGCAGATGTGACAGAGGCTCAGAAAGTCCAAGAAGAAAAGGAGAAGGCTATAGAAGCACTGAAGCAAGAGAAAGAGGAGGTCTTAGAGAAAGTACGAGTTGTGTGGTACTGTGTAACCACTTATGAAAATGAGAGAGATGAGTTTTAGTTGATGATCGAGGAGGAAAAAGAAAAGATACAGAGAGAAAAGGATCAGCTGCTCGCAGAGCAGAATGCGATCAAAGAAGCGGTGAATAAATCACTTCTCTTTGTGCCAGGCTTGGAATAGGAGGAACATGAGTTGGTTGAGGTTCAGGTGGTGAATCTCATTGAGGCCATACAACAGCTTCAAGCAAGGATAACGGAGTTAGAGATCCAATCAGTACCAAGCACTATGAAGGAGGTGCACAATCAAAGGGAGGAAGCCACTAAGAACGCAGTTGGAAGGATCATATCCTTCATCTCAGAATGCAAACAAATGAGCGATAGAAGAGCACAGACTTATGAATGCCTCCCAGAAGATAGAGAGCTAAGGAAACTAGAAGCACAATTACAGGAGGCGCAGTAGCAGGCATTGTCAGTACAAGCACAAATGAAGCTACTCACTGCGGTAGAAAGAATGAAGAGATCTCAGGAACAATGTGCGGTACAGAAACAAATTACTTCCATCCAGGGCGTGGTAATGGAAGTCACGTAGAAGATGCAACCTGTGCAGGATGAAGCCTGCAAGGTGTTCAAAGAAATTGAGGGACAAGGCTCACAACTAGACCAAATGGTTGCAATAGTGGAACAATGCCTGGAAGGGCCTGTTACCGAGCAGTTGATCTAAGATCTTGTTGAGCAGGAGGCTTAGGAGAAGTAGAAATTTGAGGCCACTCGAGTGAATCTATAGGCCTTCGAAGCAGTGTTTCCCAGACCTGAGTGACTTGGGATGAGTCACAGGTGAGTGTTGGGGGCTTGTTGGCCCTCGACCAAGTTTTGAGGAAATCTTGGTCAGGTTTGACCACTTTTTGGACTTCGACGTAGTGATTCAAGAAGGAACGCCTAGGCAAAGCTGAGATCATGGATTTAACTTGTTTTGTGGGCTTTGTGGACCCAGCAAGGGGTTCTTAGGGTTTTTGTAATGGGTTATGGGATGTCGGCCCATGGGTTTACCTATTATTAGGCCTTATTGTAAAAGTATAAATAAGTAAGATTTAAGGCACGAAGCGATGTAAGAGACTTAGAGAGTGATGTCTAAGTAGCTAAGTGAAAGAAGTTATGAGTGCTTCATGCAACAGAAAGTGTATGTAAGGCTATGTGCTTTATAAACGAGTTGGTTTTGTGCCTTGAACTAATTTTGGGAAGGAGGATCCGGTGCTCAGTGCGTAGATCTCCTGTCCTATGTGAAGCTTGTCTCTGTGGCTTAGTGCACAAGAGCAGATGAATGTAAGAGATTGAAGAATAATAAAGAAGACGAAGCAGTTGGTGGGCGTAGCCCCACACTGGGGTGAACCACGTATATCTTTTGTCTTCTGGTTGCTTTGTGTTGTGTTTTTTATATTATGAATCTGCTTGCTTATTATGTATGTTAGATAGATTTATAGATTCTTAGTGCTTCACATGTGTTAAGGATGAATGAATGTTAGATCTAATTCTGTTTTGTGTGCTAAGTAGTGGAAGTGCTTAATATTTACTGTTACTGCGACGATCTATCTTAGGGTTTTTTCTATGATGTTAATAAATCTAATGAACTAATGCATATCATCCTCTAAGTGTTATTAAATTACTTTGTGAAGTGTTATAATCACGTATCTGTGTCCCAACTTGGTTACAGACACTTGAGTCCTGTAACCCCCCCTACCTCTACCTTGGGTGAGACTTTGCTTGCTTCACAGGTGTTTCCTAAAGGGCCGATAGTTAGGGTTTTATTGGTGCATTGTTGAAGTGTTGAACCCTAGGTCTTCCCCTGTGCCAACATATTTCAAAAGATAGAGGTTCCAAAGAGATTAAACTTTTCTCAATTTGCATAAGTTGACTTTCATTAGTTTTATCAAATCGAGTCTTCATATTATTCCATGAAAAATTTGGGTAGTTGATCCCCATTATATGAAATCAAATTTCTCTAGAGAAGTATGTTGTTATGACTCGTATAGTCTCATCCTTCTTCCTATCAATGACCAAATTCTATTAATCATCCTTTGGTTCTAGAATGATAGTATTACTAAACTATCACAATGCTTTACTCTTAAACAAGGTTTCCATATATTGTGCCATATTCCATAATTGTGGCCAATCAAAACCATAAGATTTATCTTGAAACCCATGATGTTTATCTATTGATCTAATCCCAAATTAAATTTGTAAGTATAAATCCTGATTCAATATACTACATAAATTTGACTAATCAGGATAGTTGATAGCCTCCACAAGACTTGCAGACAACATGCAAGATCTAAACCACTAGCTTTGATACCATGTTGGAGAATCAGAAGATCAGGTAGATCAAAGAGCTAGTATTCCAAGAGAGAGGTGGTGTCAAGAGACACTGTTACAACACTTAAGAACAACTGACCATAGCTCAACATAAAAAGAAGTGTAAGAAACCAGAATATTTATATACACAACACATGATTTACAACATTTCATTGCATGCTTAGATTGACCCATAGAGCCATCTTTTATAGCACCAAGATGTAATCAACTCCCTTGAAATGAGGAAGTCAAGGTCCACGTAGGTTGGTTAGTGAACATAATGACCTCCTTGATTTTTTCCCTATTTTGCGCCCCAATTGATTTTTATGTTCTAATGGCACAACCAATTGAAATATTAGTTGGTCTCCTAGTTGAATCCTAAGTCAAACTCCTAGTCAACCACTCAGTTGACCTCCAAGTCAACTCTTCTAGTCAATCGTCAACTATCGATGGATTGTATCTAGAAGATCCAAATATGTGATGAACTAGAAAATCCTATTGTTCCAACATTTTCTTTGATTCACTCAAAATCCTAATATTAGATCTATAATAAAAATGATTCCTTTCCCAACAAATACAGACAATTCTTGTCCCCAACATTCTTGTTGTTCCCTACCATTGATCCATCCAATAATGAGGGGTTTTCCATGTATTTTGGTCTTTTTATTAGATGTTCCCTCACGATCCTTATACAATAACAATAAAATGAATGTCTTAACACCATTAAGTTTGTATCTATTCAATTTAAATCCCATTGAGATGTTGACTATGGGTTGTGACTCTTAGCCATCAACCGCTCCATAAGAAATGCATGTCAAGGTTGAGGTCTAATTTATGTTGTATTTTGAATACATGTTTCATATACTAAATATGCAATAGGCTCCTTGTATAATGGGAATTCAGATCTATCGGATAACACCTTCTAGTGGAGATTTTTGCAAAGGTTTTTAGTGTTACAATATTTGGAAAAAATTTCAGAAAAAATCAACACTACAACCTCCGCTATTTGAAGTAAAGGTTTTAACGAATGTTCCATATAATTAATTTTTTTGGGGCAAACAAAGGTTGCAGTGGAGGTTTTATTTTTCAGTGCTTGTATTGTTAAAGTGCATTGGTGTGCCCTTAATACAAAAGAATTGGTGTGTACAGATAAATTAAAAGGCACCAACGCTTTTATAAATAGTGTGCATTGGATTCACCTTTTCATTGTATGCAACACCAATTCTCTTATAATTTTTATGCATTGGTTTTGCATTGTTTGTGTATGAAGCACATGTGCTTCCTATGTTAGTTAATGCACCAATGTTGTTACATGTTGTATTCCCCGATGCTTGTATAATTTCAGTGTCCCAATGCATGTATTACTCTATGCACCGAAGGGTAGTGAAATTTCGAATATTTGAGATGAGATGTTGGTGTTATTCTCTGTTACTAAGCATCGATGCACATATTATATTAAATGCATCGGTGGATATATTATATTAAAAGCATTGGTGTGTATAATATATTTAGAGCATCAATGTGTATTAACGCACACCCTAAAATGTTGAAGCGATAAATATAATCACATGTTATATCGTTTAAGGCACGACGCTTTTAATCAATATTTGACATCGATGCTTAAATACAATTAATAGGCACCAATGTGTATAAAACCTTAACACACACATATTTCTATATTATGCCACACATCGTTTAGTGAACTCATAAGAATACAATGCACAAATATGTATATATTTTAATTAATTGAATTTTTTACAATTTTTCAATTAATTATCTCAAAATCAATTTTTTTATAATAATATTGTTTTTTATATTTTTTTATTGCATTTTGATATAATGATTTCATTAATCCAAAGGATTACACCTTCTTTATTTGTAACAATGTAAATCATTCACATATTAATTAATCAACAACGCAACATTTTAAACATTCAACAATGCAATAAAATAAGAAACTCGTTTTATTATATATGAATAAGAGACCCATGGTCATACAAAATGGGACAATGTAAAGTTCCATGATCATCAAGATACAACCAATATGTAATTGTTACACTTATCGGTAACATGTCTTCATGCAATTGGCACAATATGTTGAATACATTAAACAAAATCCCTGATTTTCACAGACAAATATTCTAAAACATACAATATTCAACTATATTGATTGTCATTCATTACTTGTTCAACTATTGTCATTGCTTGAGATGTGTGCATGCCTCATTTCTTCATCACTTATAGGCGATATTGTACTTTGGTTATTTAACTTAATGTTTTATTGATCAACTCTCTCTCTCTCTCTCTCTCTCTCTCTCTCTCTCTCTCTCTCTCTCTCTCTCTCTATATATATATATATATATATATATATATAGAGAGAGACACACACACACACACCCGTACACACATGATTACAAAAATAAAAAAAATGTATCATAACAACAAGTGTTTCATAAAAAATACACATTCTTTCGAAGCCATGTTGCACGTCATCTCCCAAAATCTCTTATGTTGCAATTTGAAAGCGAGGTGACACTGATACCAAACTTGACTTGGTTCTAGGCCACTTAATAAAGGTCAGATTTACAATTGTGGATCTATTGAACTTGATTGCATCAAAGTGAAAAAGATGTGCTTATGAAGACTTGAATCCAAATTGAATATTAACTTGGTGAATATGTTGTTACTCTCATATATCCATTATTTGATGCATTAATAATCATAATTGCGGAAATAAAAAATGTGCAGAAGAAAACATGACACAAGAGATCATCGAGTTGTTAACGGAGTTCACCAAAACCTTCTGGCTACGTCTCCGAGCTCATAAAATCCATGGACCACTTCATTCTCTTCTTCAAATATACTCTCCTTTACAATGAAAAGGGATGAATTCCCACATCAACAAGTGACAGTAGAATTCCCACAACAGGTGGCAGTATAATTCCCACAATAGGTGGCAATATTGAAGAGATGCTCTCATGCACAATGCAAAGAGTTATATTCTCACAAGCATGTGGTTGTGTCTCTCCTACAAAGAGATGATCTCCTCTAACATTACAAGGCTAGATCTCTCACAATCATGTGGCAATGTATCTCCTACAAAGAGACTATCTCCTATGAAAAATATTGATCTCTCACAAGCATGTGGCATAAAAATGGACTCTCTCATCATCTCCATAAGGGGACCCCTCTAGGGGTGATCCACCAGGGGATGAAACCCAAATCTTACATAAGGAGTTTATATAGTTTCCCCTAGCTCCATAATTCAAGGAGAAAAGATCCACAAATTTAGGATCTAATAACCACTCAAGGACAAAAATGAGAAAGCATCTCAACTAACTCATGAGACCCTTAACTTCCTCCTTGAGACTAGGAAACCACTAAAGTGAGGAAGAGTCAAAACCAACTCATGATACCCTTGACTTCCTCCTTGCGATTAGGAAACCAATTTCCCCTTAAAATTAAGAAACTAATTTGTCAGTTATATTCTCTCACAAAACTAATCTCCCATTTTTACAATTAAATAAATAATACGTGAGATTCTCAAAATGACTTCAAACATTAATCATTTTTCCAATACTCATGACTAATACATGAGTTTCTCATACTTATTTCAAGTATTAATCATTTTTACAATTTAAATAATTCATTCATGAGAAATATTAATTATTCTTTTCCACCTACCATGGTGTGCAAAGTATTAATTCCTTATGTGGAGATCATCCTGGATCACACCTCCCTACAAAAATCACTTTTGGTCCTCCAAAAGTATAGAGAGAAATTGTGACTTGAATCCCTCCAATTAGCTTCTAGGAAGATCCTTCCACTCCACAATGCACTTCCCCACTACTAGATATGCATAAAAAATGTCTATGATAGGTCGCACCCTTATTCTCCTTCACCTTTGTACCTCAGAATGAGGATGTCAATGCCAACACTTGCATCAATGAAAATTCATAGGTGATCCCTTGATCTGCATAAAAAATGTCTCTGAAAGGTCGCTCCCTTATGCTCCTTCACCTTTGTACTTCGGAATAAGGATGTCGATGCCAACACTTGCATCAATGGAAATATGTAGCTGATAATACATGATCACAATTTTGTAATTTTCAGAGAAATACCATACTTTCTGAGAGTTTATGAAACACTCATGGTTAAGTTTACAATGATTTCCAAAACAGGGCTTAGAAAAATTAATTCCTCTCACTCAACAATGGCTACAAGACCTATTACAATGTTGACAAAACGGGACTAGGAAAAACAATGTCTCTCACTCAATAGTGGTTACAAGACCCATTATAATGTTTTCAAAACAAGCCTAGGAAAAACAATGCATCTCGCTCAATAATGGCTACAAGACCCATTACAATGTTGTCAAAATAGGCCTAGGAAAAACAATGCCTCTCACTCAATAGTGGTTATAAGACTCGTTACAATGTTGCCAACAAGGTTTAAGCATATAAAAAAATGTCTCTCACTCTCATCATCATTTTCAAGAGTGGATAATTAAAACCTTTTACATCATTAACATTAAGGCGAATACCCCCAAATGTGTGCTAGTGGTAAACTCTATGCTTTTTAAAAACCCCCATTACAAACATGTGCAACACAATAAATAACGAAAATGCCATCATCATCACACTTGTCTCGCAATTATGAGACTTTTGACTGTAAACATGACTACTTTCTATCGAAGTGTCAAAATGGCCTCTTACCATACCATCTTGGTTTGCATGTAGGGCTCAAACAATGAATTTCCTAAAATAATTCAGATCTTGTTGCCCCGCTGCAACACTCAAAGATCACCAAAATCTGCAACATATATTCATCCTCGTTCAATTTTAAAAAAAAAAGGAAAAAACCATCAATGCATAAAACTTACATTTTTTTTATGCCAAGGCACTCACTCGACTTCTCAAATCTTGGCATACAAAGCACCAACAAGTCTGTCTCATCATTCTACAACTTTTGACTGTAAACTTGACCTGTTCTGAAAAGTGAAACTCTGCCTTGCAAAATGTGTCATGCATTAATGAAAAAAGTGGGATTCAACCATGATCCCTAAAAATTCGTTGCTCGGTTCCAAATTTCAACTGCACCAATGGATTCGTGGTGAGAAATCATGAAAAAATAACTATAAATTTGTCAAATTATATCATTGGCCCCTCCTAGGCTCCCTACCTCGAATTGTGTGCCAAAGAATTAATAGAAAGTGTGAGCTCTTGCCATAGCCCTCAAATTTCATTGTTTTGATCACAAAACGGACTACCCTAGTGGATTTATGGAACAAAATCATCCAAAAATGATTGTACTTTCATCAAATTTTGTCACTATCACTTCTAGACCCCCTAGGCTCTCTGCTTCGATTTGTGCATCAACAAATTTAATGGAAAACATGGGATTTTGCCTTATCCTTCAAATCGCACTAAACCAATCACAAAACGACTACACCAGTGGATTCGTGGTGAAAAATCGTGCAAAAATGATTGTACTTTCGTCCAATTATGTCATTGTCACCTATGAATCCCCTAGACTCTTTGCCTCGATTTGCATTCCAGCAACAGTCGTACAACTGATTTCAATGCACCTACATTGAAACATGTTCCCATACTTGGGAAAATTAAGTTTTGCATGTGGCAGCCTATGATTGGCCCACATGGAATCCAATCACCCGCACAGTCAACACCCAATCGACGTATGGTCAACACCACGTCATCGTATGGCCTACCACATCATTATCTTGCATCAACGTGATGTCATTGTATGGCCTGCCACATCATGCTGACATCATCTTCCATACTGCCCAATAAATCAACATATTATGATAACATCATCATCCATACTGCCATTTTAGCACCCAGTTAGCATTCCACATCATGCTGACATCATCATATGTACTACCACGTCAGCACCCAGTCATCTTGTCACATAATGTTGATGTCATCATTCATACCGCCACGTCAATTGCACATCATGTTGATGTCATCTTCCATACTTCCATGTCATTGAAATGTTAATTGCACATCATGCTTACATCATCTTTCATACTACCATGTTAGTGACATGTCAATTGCACGTCATGTTGATGTCATCTTCCATACTGCCATGTCAGTGACACATCATCTTGACGTCATCTATCATACTGCCACATCAACATCTGTATGGCCATGTGGCTTTGCCACATCATCATGGTGACGTCGACACTCTATGGACTTGACTAGATTCGCATGTTTGCCAAAAACTTCAAATGGCCATATCTTTTTCATCCAGACTCCATTTGATGAATTGTTTGCGCCATTGGAAATATCTTGACGAGATATTCAACTTGGTGTTGGTTTCATCGAATTCTAGGAACTTTTATTTTTGAGGTATTTTGGAGCCCCATGGCTCATTCAGGCAACCAATTTCCTATTTGTCTGGATTAATAAGCCTTATTTTCTCTGCATTCTCTACTTGGATGTTTTGGTTGATTTCTTCAAGCTCTTTTAAGCTCTTCCCATCTTGTCTTCAACACCTGCAATCTTTTTCAATCCTACCCTGATACCACTTGATCTGAAACTGGGGTGACATTGATACCAAACTTGACTTGATTCTAGGCCACTTAATAAAGGTAAAATTTACAATTGTGAATCTATTGAACTTGATTGCGTTAAAGTGAAAAAGATGTTCTTATGAAGACTTGAGTCCCAATTGAATATTAACTTGGTGAATATGTTGTTAGTCTCGTATATCCATTACTTGATGCATTAATAATCATAATTGTGGAAATAAAAATATGCATAAGAAAAAACGAGACAAGATATCACCGAGTTGTTAACAAAGTTCACCAGAACTCTCTGGCTATGTCTCTGAGCTCATAAAATCCATGAATAGATTCATTCTCTTCTTCAAATATACTCTCCTTTATAATGCAAAGGGATGAATTCCCACATCAACAAGTGGTAGTAGAATTACCACAACATGTATCAGTATTGAAGAGATGATCTCATGCACAATGAAAAGAGCTAGATTCTCACAAGCATGTGGCCATGTTTCTCCTACAAAGAGACGATATCCTCTAACATTACAAAGCTATATCTCTCACAATCGTGTGGCAATGTCTCTCCTACAAAGAGACGAGATCTCCTCTGACAAAGGCTGGTCTCTCACAAGCATGTGTCATAAAAATAGAGTCTCTCATCAGCTCCATAAAGGGACCCCTCAAGGGGTGATCCATTAAGGGATGAAACCCAACGCTTACATAAGGAGTTTATGTAGTTTTTCTTAGCTCCATAATCCAAGGAGACAAGATCCACAAATTTAGGATCTAATAACCACTCAAGGACAAAAATGAGAAAGAATCTCAACCAACTCATGAGACCCTTAAATTATTCCATGAGACTAGGAAACCACTTGTAATAAAGTGAGGAAGAGTCCAAATAAACTCATGAGACCCTTAACTTCCTCCTTGAGACTAGGAAACCAATTTCTCCTTAAAATTAGAAAACTAATTTGTGAGTTGGATTCTCTCACAAAACTAATTTCTCATTTTTACAATTAAATAAATAATACGTGAGATTCCCAAACTCACTTCAAGCATTAATCATTTTTCCAATATGCATGACTAATACATGAGTTTCTCATACTCATTTAAAGTATTAATCATTTTTACAATTTAAATAATTCATTCATGAGCATTAATTATTCTTTGCCACCTATCATCAATTAGCATTTTAATGATATTCACCATGGTGTGCAAAGTATTAATTCCTTATGTGGAGATCCTCTTGGATCGTGTTGGCTTCACTCCATACTTAGTTTATTGCATGTTTAATACACCATGACAAATCATAGTAAATATAATTAATATAAAGGTTTCTTGTTGTTCCATTGATTATACAATAAGGGAAGTTAAACAACATAGCTACTTACAAATTGTTCAATTAAACCTTGATACTTGAGCATATACTCACAACCCATACTTAACCTAATGTCGATCAATTCTTTGGTTTGTTCTTTGTATGTTAGAACGCATTAGAAGACATCCATGGATGAGTGTAAATTAATTATTTAAATATGAATATCACATCAAATATGAAATCTTAAGTAAGACTGAAAATGTAAGTACTCACAAACTTTGCGATCAACTCTTTCTTCCTCGTCGTCCTATTTTATGCGTTGAATGGGTTCCATTTTTTTTCTTTTCTACAACAAAACAATTGAAAATTAGTATTTCATGCAATAATTAAATTCAATGTAATTAAAAGAATAAATCGGTGATTACGTACATTTGATGCACATTGTTGTTGGGATGGCTCCTCCTGCAATGCAATTATGTTCATTTCTTTTACCATCTGCTTGTACACTTTTTTGGACATCCCTATCGGAATGTATTGGTTTTCCCCTCATTTGTCCCTTGGAATGTTCATAATATCCCTAAAAAAAAGAAAATCTAGGAATCATCACATATAAAATTGTGTTTCTTACAACAAAAGATATTGGTGTGTATAGTAAATAAGATTGCATCAATGCATTACACATATGTTTACGCATCGATATATGATAGCAGTGCACTTGCAAAATAGAAAACATTTTACAAACTATTGTATTCATGCGATGCTTTATAAATTAATAAATACACTAATGAATAAGTATTGTTAATTATGCACGACCAGTCGCCGACCCATGAACAAATTTATAGCATGATGGTTTCCATATAAAAAAAATATTACTTCCATTTTAAATTAAGTGGTGCTTTTTGTCTGATAATACACACTGGTTCTCTTTGTCTATAAATGTGCACCGCTGACAATGAAGGTGTTTTTCAAAAAATATTGTTTTTATTTAAAATTTAGCAATGCATTTGACATGAATATGGGAACCACTGCTTTGTCCTGGTATAATGTGCATTGCAAACCACGAAGGCATTTTTGAAAAACAAAACAACAACAATAGGTTGGTTTGGGATCCAATGCAATCAATGGTCCCATTGCAATGAATACCAAACGCCCCATACATAAGTAAACAAAGCCTATAAAAATGTATTTCTTAAAAAAAAATAGTTGTGAAATATAGAAACAGAAAGCAAGAGAAACAACAATGAAGTTAGGGCTTCCAATAACATAGGTAACGATGAAACCCTTTTTTTTTTTTTTGCAATGCACTAAAAATTGCTTGAATCAAATGGGGGAAAGATTAATATGATCAAAAGAATGGAATCATATACTTGAAATTTATCTTCTGCAGATTTGCATATGACCTATGGTGATCCCTTTCAAATTTGGCTCTTCAAAAACATCCACCCACTCCAAAGACTTTGTTGATAAATCTCTCTTGTATAAATATCCCCTCTAAATTTTGGAAAAAAAATGAAAGAATGAATAGGGTTTTCATTTATAAACACATACATTTAAAGAAAAAACTAAAATTACCACTCATTTTTCATTATATATTTTAGCATTTTTTTGTTTGTCAGCAAAACAAACTAGAAATTTTATTTATCAAAGAGGTGAAATATATACATCAACCACTGAGCTATATGTCTGCTGCTAGAGAAACTAGACCAACAACAATGGAGAAAACTTGGTATCCATCGAGTTTTATTTAAGTTATGGAATAAAACCAAAATAATACAACTTGAGGAATAGTTTGAATAGATATCTATCATGATGCTTTGTTTCCACCTAATAACGTAAAATAAGTCTATAATTAAAAAAAAAAAAAAAAAAACATCATTCAAAGGTCTAATGTGGACAGGGGCCATGATGATAATGGTCCATAGGCCTGAAGGAATTGGCTTGTCGGTATTCCACCTAGTGATCTTGGATATTCAAACGAGCCTAAATATCCTAGAGTTCCTAGGGAACTGCAACAAGTTATTCTAGAATTTATTCTTTGTCCTCTTTACTATCCAACAACATCTTACCCATGATAGTTTTTAAATGCCAATATAATTCAACCATCTTCAGGAATTTTGTATCCTTGGATCGAGAGATTTCCATGTCGAGCACCCAGGTTCCAATCTTTGCATCAAACTCCCTGTCATGTATCTCTACACATTCTTGACGTACCTTTTCTTCCATAAAGGTGAGATAAATATAAATGTGTGGAGAGATTTTTTGACGTAATTATTTTGCCACCTTCTTATATGAAAGTTGGACTCTTGGAATTACAAGAACATACCTAATGGTACTAGATGATGAGGGGTTGGGAGGGCCCCTACACCCTTGAAAATATCACCGTGAGTAACCTCGTAAAGGCGAAATTACTATAGATTGGACTATGCACGCATGGGGAATATACGCATGAGGAATCATTTGCAGCAAGGAGGCCACCCCATTTTGAATCACAAAACCATCTGGGTGGTTGTCATATGAAAAAATCAAATTGTTAACTAAAAATGTGACTAGTCTCCAAATGATGACCCTCATACTTGCGGAACAAGCAATCCCTTTGGTGAAGGAAATATGGTTCATATGATGATTGTCTTCCATAGAAAAGTAAAGGGAATTCATGTCACATAATTGTTCACAATGCCATCATAACCATGAGTAGATGGCTCGGTACATGCCTGCATCACAAATAATGCCTCACATGAACCCATTCTCATTACCATCATCCTCATGATATTTGTCTATTAGGTGCCATGCTTCTTGAATTCCAACACATCGCTCTAAGACACTTCTAAAAGGTGTTTTTTTCTCTCCATTAAGCCTCCCAAACACCCCATTTGGGGTAGGCCAGTCCTTTTCTACAATGTTGTGACATTGATTGGATAAAGTATTTTTCTGGATGGGATCCCATTTGTTGTCTAGAATTCTTTGGGTGCCGATGATTCCTTCGCTGGTCAAAGTGTCAACAAGTTTGTTGGTTTCCCGATGAATATGATTGGGATGAGAGTCATGATTTTAGGGAGGAGACTAATTATGTTCTCTAAGCTAAGCTCCAGATGCTAGCTATTTGAAATTTTGTTGATAGGTGTCCCCTATTGAATTTTCCTAAGCATATTGATTATAATTTGTGAATCCCCCTCCACCATTAACCTAGCAAAGCTTTCATGTTTGGTGATTCCTTGACCATGATCCAGAGCTTGAATTTCCACAACATTGTTAGTAGTATCTCCCATGTTTCCCTTGAATATCCGTATCAACTATTATTTTTCATCCTTGAAGGCTCTTCCAAATCCAGTTAGGTCTGAGTTACCCTTCGATGCGTCGTCAAAGTTTAATTTGATGAAGCTTGAGGGAAAGGGAGTCCATTTTTCTAGGGGGGCTATGATGGAGGGACAAACTTATGCTCTACCCAGAAGTGGGTAGGCTAGGAGAAAGATGGAGAGACAAGAAGATATTACAGTCCTTGAGATCCCATTATCAGTCTTGATTTGTCCATTTTTGGAGGAGAACTATTTTGTTTATGGATTTATTCATTCCAATTCAAACTTCCTAGGTTTTCATTTGTGTCATTTTAAAAATGTGTTGGTTTCTAAAAATTTGAAGGGCATGGGGGTGGGATTTGATACACTTATGTGTGCACAAGTCATGAGACTATTTTTTATATAATTTCTCTGGGTGCAACCACACATTCAATCACTACCTCAAGGTGTCCCCATGGCTCCAAGTTAAGTGGCCCTCATTGGAATTGAACCTTGCCCAATGGTGAAAAACTCTTCGCTTTCCACCATTGGATCTAAACCATTTGGGATTTTAAAGTTGAAGAGTGGGATTTGATCCACTTATGTGTGCATGGGTCACAAGACTATTTTTAATATAATCTCTTTAGGTGCAACTACACATTTGATCACTACCTCAAGGTGTCCCCATGGCTCCATGTTAATCATCCCTCATTAGAATTGAACCTTTCCCCAAGGTGAAAAACTCCTCGCTTTCCACCATTGGATCCAACCCCTTTGGGCCTTTAAGTTGAAGGACATGAAGGTGGGATTTGATCCACCTATGTATGCATATATCATGAGAGTATTTTTAATATAATATCTCTAGGTGCAACCACATGTTCGATCACTACCTCAAGTTGTCGCCATAGATCCATGTTAATAGGCCCTCATTGGAATTGAACCTTTCCCAATGGTGAAACAATCCTCATTTTCCACCACCCCTTTGGGTATATTTCGATGTATTGATGATAAAAGTGTGCTTTTTTTTTTAATAACTTGCTTTTCCTAGTGCTCTATATAGTAATAAATGCATTCGTGCAATTTGTACAAAAATTGCACCGAAAAATAAAATTCAAATGTAAACAACCACATGTAAATGAACACATTATTTTTTTGTAACTTTGTTTGTTAGTGTTAGAATATTGAGACATATGAATAAACATACAACAATATTAAAACAACGGAACCTTACTAGTATAGCCTCCTATCCATACAACAACATATAATCAAAATAAGAAAGAGACAAGAGAAAAAAGGAGAGTACACTAGATATACATGGTAAAACCCCAAAATTGGGAACATCCATGGGAAGGTATTGTCTTCTTTATTCTTCATAAATATCCAATCTTACACTTGAGAGCACCTCCACGAATGTTTTAACCTTTACAAATATAACATTTTCCCTTGTTTATGTATCTCTCACGATTCTCTCTTACCTTGATCCAGATTTTATGAGCAGAATGAAATGAATATAGATTATTATCAAAAGATGCTTAACATAGAATAACATATATACAGTCAAATTGGTTTATATTCAATAAGGAAATAAGTTGATACTGTAAAATATAGTGGAAACAAGATTGCTAGAATGGAGGCGACTTATCTCTGAGAAGAGATGTGACGGATGCGCTCATTCACAAGAATATGATTACAATGAGGCTCTCAAGGAATTTTTACAATAAACAGGAATGTCAAAACCTAACCCTAGGAGATGAAGCACCAAAAGTCATGTGGGCCCCGTTTGGGTAAGTTAGTACATCAACTTCATGGGGTCGTAAATTTTGCATACGATCTCCATTTTAGGCGTATGATAGCCCATTGGAAAGGTATACTCGAGGAATACACATGTTGATATAAAAATCTAACTTTGTTTACAATTTGACTGTGGTGAGCCCTAAAAACGTTGTTTAGGGCCTCAAAACGGCCTCAGAAGTCAGGGACCCGAATAGTAGGAAAAAACTGTCGAACTGGAAAACTGCCAAAATGAGCCAGTTGGAATAAGTGGGAGGCCATAGACATCCATTTGATTCAATCCTCACCCCTTATGAAGCAATGGTCTCCATTGCATTGAGTTCCCCCATTAGATGAGGAAATTTATGTTGAATTTGGCCTCGGGTGAGCCACTTGCCTTGGTGCAGGAGTTGCCCTGCTTTGAAAACTCCATAAAGTTGTATCCTTTGTTGGTGAGTGCCCTTGACCTGTTTTTCCACAATCTGATCATTGGATTCCTGTTGTATGCGGTCAAGGTTGAGCTTTGTTGGTGCCATTTGTTTTTTTATCTCTGAGGTGTCCAATAATGGTTGGAAATAAGGTCGAAGGAGATCCACGTTGGTGCAGGCCAACGAAAGGAGGAATGTTGAGCTCAAAATAATTATCACCCACAGCCTTGGTGATGGTGTACGACCCATAATAGAGTGGGTGAAGCTTCCAATGGGGTCTGGTAAGGTGTTCTTTCTACAAATGCAACCAAACTTTTTCTCCCACCTGAAACTTATGTGGCACTCGATGTTGATCATGGCATTGCTTGTACTTCTCATTGGAATTTTGTAGAATATCCTGAACCTATTGACAGATGTGCTAGATCCACTCAATGAACCGGGTGGCTTTGTTAGCTTCAGTTGGAGCAAGAGATGAGTCAGTCGAGGTGACTGTGAGGGGTAGTGCAACATCTATGGGACCCAATGGTTGGAATCCCAACCCCACCTGAAAGGGGTTGTGGCCAGTTGAGCTATGAAAGGCTCGATTGTCGCTATGTTGGACATAGGGAAGAATCGCATCCCATGTGTGAGGGTGATTGGAATTATACATGTGCAGGATATGCATGATCATTCGATTTACGACCTCGGTTTGGCCATCTGTTTGGGGGTGGAAGGCCATGGATTTGTTGAGCTTGGTGTCCAGCAGTGACCAGAGGCTCGACCATAATGTGTTGAGAAATCAACTATACCAATATGAGACAATGGTTTGTGGGATTCCAAAATGTACCCAAACTCGTTCAAATAAGATCTTGGCAGTGACCTCTGTTGTGATTCTCTTCTTGCAGGCAGCCAAAATCGCCATCTTAGAAAATCGATCAACAACCACAAAAACATAGTCATTTCCTCGCTTGGTGGATGGGAGGTCCAACATGTAGTCCATGGAGAAGGATTCCCATGGCTTGTTGGGAGTAGGCAAAGGGTGTATAGGGCTTGTTTATCAGTGGTCGGTTTGGCAATAGTGCAGGCAGTGCATGACCTGATATACTTGTTGAGCTCCTGTTGAAGTTTCGGCCAGTAGAAATGTTTTTGGTATTCCCAGATCAACTTCGCTCGCTCACTACCACTCGACTGTAGTGATCTTCCCAGATCAACTTCGCTCGCTCACTTGATGGAACGAAGATATGGCCTAGACAACACAACATCCCATCCTGAAGATGGAAATTAGTGACAATTGCATTTGCTCCCAACATTTAGTAGGTGGTGGCGAAGTTCAGGTCTATCTCATAGAGTTGGGTCCATCTAAAGGTCTCATGGCCACAAGAGTCTAGCATCATGGTGAGTGCCACAACTAGCAGTCTACTGAGGCAATCAAGGACGCGGTTGTTGCTTCATGTTTTATACTTGATGTTGAGGTGGAATTGTTGCAAGTATGTGGACCACTTCTGATGGCGGTCATTCTGCAATTTTCCTTGTGTCTGCATGAACTGCAATGGCTTATGATTAGTGTGGATGATTGTATCCTTCCCAAGAATGTAATGTCTTCATTGGAGACAAGATTTCACAATGGAGTACATTTCATTTTCGTAATTAGGGTACTTACGGGCATCATCTGATAGTATCTCACTATGATAAGCCACGGGGTGGTCGTGCTGAGTGAGAACGACGCCCACAGCATAGTCTAAAGCATTTGTCTCAATCTCAAAGGGTTGTTTCAGGTCTAGTAGTGAAAGTATTGGGGATGAGCACAAGTGTTGCTTCAAATAATCAAACTCTTGTTGTTGGGACTGGCCCCACACAAATTTCACCTTACCACCACCCTTGGTTACTTGGTTGAGGGCCCATGCAATATGGGAGAATCCCAACATGAACCTGTGGTAGAAATTGGCAAGGCCCAAGAATCTCCAAAGCTCAGTCACAGATGACTTGGATCTTGGCTGGATCCACATGTACACCATGTTGATCAACAATGTAGCCCAGGTAATGGACCATGTTGAAGCCAAAGGAGCATTTTTCCAAGTTGGCGTATAGCTTTTGATGCCACAGGGTGTGAAGAACCTATTGAATATGTTGCAAGTGTTCTGCCCAAGTCTTGTTGTAAATGAGAATGTCATCCAGATACACCACTACAAACGTATTGGTGAATGGTCACAGGATATCATCGATCATCATCATGAAAGTGGTTGGAGCCTTTGTCAAGCCAAAAGGCATGAACAACCAATTGAAAATACCTTCCTTTGACTTGAAGGCAGTCTTCCATACATCTGTATGTTCTATTAGGATCTAGTGGTAGCCAAATATCATATCAATCTTACTAAAGTATTTGGCCCCCGTGAGCTGATCAAGGAGGTCGTCGATTTGGGGAATCGGGTACCAGTTTCTAACTGTGATTTAATTTGGGGCCCGGTAATCAATGAAAAGTTGCCAGGTTCCATATTTCTTTTGTACCATCATGATTGGTCTCTCGCAAGGTGATGATATGGGATGGATGTGCCCCTTGTGGAGCAGTTCTTGGATCTGCCGCTTGATCTCCTCATTCTCTAACAGAGAACGGCGGTAGACTGGCCCATTGGGAAGAAGTTTGTGGGGGGTCAGATCGATGGGGTGCTTGACCTGGAAGTGCAGAGGTACCTCGGTAGGTGAGGAGAATATATCTTAGTATGCTTCCATGACTTTATCCACTTGCTTTTGTTGTGTGGAGAGGTGAGTCGTGGAGACCCTGGATGTGGCTGCGATCTTTCTCTCATTCTGAGAGTGAATCACAGAGAAGACAAACTTCCTCATCTGATATATCACCTTCATGCATTTCTTGATAGAGATCAAGGAAATAACACTAGCTAGGACTGCCTCCGGTATCCTGTACAATTTCTTGTTCAAAGTAATAATAACAGTGTGAGGCCTAGACTCATATAAAGCATGGCGTTTCCACAAATATGGTTGGCCCAAAAGAACATTACAAACTTTGAGAGGGGAAACATCAAAAAATACCTCATCTTTGAAGGGCTTGATGTTGTATGGCAGGCGACATTGTTGGCTGATGCAGATGTCGCTTCCTTGGTGGAGCCATCCAATGGTGTAGGGAGGCGGGTGCGGTGTTGTCGGTAGGGTGAGTCGCTTGAAAAACTCTGCTGAGATGAGGTTCTTCTGGCTACCCCTATCAACGATGAAGTGCAGTGGGGTACCCTTCACCCACATCTATGAATGAAAAAGGAACTCGCCTTCCTCTGGCTTGTCTGGTTCACCGGGCTGAAGCTTGGTGGTAGAAATGGTAGCACTGGGTTCTGCATCAATGATTTGTCTCCCCCTTTTTGGTTATGAATCAGAGTCAGAACCTGCATCTTATTCATAGGCTTTCACCTCAACCACCAATGACTGCTTTGAGCGTTAATAAGCAGTGTTATGCCAGGGGCTCTTATGGAAGTCGCACCACTTCTGGGAACCTTTCTTTTTCTTTCCGGTGTCCTTCTTTTCTTGCGGCCTGGACTAGTTTTCCTAAGGCATGCCATCTTTTCTTTGTCCTTTGTTCTATGGGTTGGGGCCACCCTTTCCTATCTTTTTCCATGAGGGGTTCCCAGGCCCAAATTGCCGTGTCTTTTGTTTTAGCTTCTGCTCTATTTTAACGACATATCAATAGGTAGTGCCTAAGGATGAGATGTCTAGAAACTCCATTTCAGCTCGGATGTATCTATGCAGACCGTAGTGATACTTGAGCACCATATGTCGCTCAGAATCTTTGATACCCAACTTGGTGCACAAGGTATGGAAGATATTTGTGAACTCGGGCTCTGCTTGGTCTCTTCCCTACCAAAGTGTGGTCTATTTTGTATATAGGCCGTCATAACTTCCAACAAGGTAGTATTGTTCCTTAATAGCATACCTCAAGGAATCCTAGGTGGCCACGACTATAAATAATGAGGTTTCCTCTATTTCCTTCTTCTCACAAAAAGTTTCCCACTAGTATTTGACATGGGGAATGACTTTGAGGAGCACAAAAGTAATCTTTTCTCTATTCAAGAAGTTATGGACAAAGAGTACCCTTCTAGCAGATTCAACCATTTGTCTACAACATCTACGTCTACATGAACTTCAAATATAGGAATATCAAAGTTGATTTGTACCTTGAATGGAGCGGCGCCTTCGTTTGAGGAAGATGCGTCGCCTGTTGGTAGTCGTCGAAGAATTTGCGCAAAACTATCCATCATCTCGTTCCTCTGTTGTGTGAGGGATTCCTCGAGAAAAAATTTGAATGGATCTCCTATCCCATCGTCTTTATTTTCTCCTGCCATGATAGGTCACTTGGGTGTGTGATAGCTTTTGTCCTCAATAGAAACAAGCTCGAGACCCAATTCTTCGTACCCTGACCTCATTGGGGACATGCATTAAGAACGACAAGGAGCGGACTGCTCTAATACCATTGATCCATATTTTATGAGAAGAAAGAAATGAATATAGATTATTATCAAAATATGCTTAACACAGAATAATAGATATACAGTAAAATCAATTTCTATTCAATAAGGAAATCAATTGAAACTGTAAAATGCAATGGAAAACAAGCTTGCTAGAATGGTGGTGGCTTATCACTGAGAAGAGATGTAACAGTTGCGCTCATTCACAAGATGATGATTACAATGAGGCTCTCAAGGCCCTTTTACAATAAACAGGAATGTCAAAAACCCTAGACATCCAAAAACCTAACCCTAGGAGATGAAGCGCCAAAAGTCATGTGGGCCCCGTTTGGGTAAGTTAGTACATCAACCTCCCAGGGTCGTAACTTTTGCATACGATATTTGTTTTAGGCACACAATAGCCCATTGCAAATCTCTATCTAAGGACTACACATGTTGTTCTCAAAATATTAATTTCTTTACATTCTGGCTATGGTGAGCCCTAAAAACGTTTTTTAGGGCCTCAAAACGGCCTTGGAAGTCAAGGACCTGAAAACTAGGAAAACAATGTCGAACTGGAAAACTGTCAAAATGGGCTAGTTGGAATAGGTGGGAGGCCACCAAAATCCATCTGGATTATACCTCTATTATGTACCAAGAGATAATAATAGAGGAATTATATCCCAATAATACATGTGGGATAAATGTAATTTCACCTCTTTATATAATAAATGATCACAAGAGTGTTTTGGTCCATGATGAATGTGGGATAACTCATTTACATAATATTACAACTTCTTCCAACATAACACTAGACATTATTACTTTCCAAAGAAACACATTCCAATAGTTAGTGTGCCAAAACCGATGTTATTCGTAAGTAATAACGCACCGACAAACAAGTTAATTAAAAAAATGCAAATGCAAACCTCTGCATTTTGAATTTGTGGAGGTTGTAATGTAGTCCAATCTTCAGTGTTTATCATAACTTGGCACACCGGTGCGATTTTTGTATGGATATGCACTGAGGCGTCATAATCTAATTAGGCTCACCGTTAACTTTTAAAAGTCATTCAAAATTTTGTTTGAAGTTATATTGTTCTAAGCTTCCCAAGATGATGGCTTTGGCTCAAATGTAGGAAAAAAAGAATTATAATATCAAATAGTCAATTCTTCGGATTCCAACTTATTCCATATTGTTGCAAGTCCTTCAAGTTTTCTCTCGTCGATTTTAGTGATTCTATATTTTATTTGTAATTTATTTCTCATTGAGTTTGTGTTATGTATGTAGGTGTAGTTGAATTGTTGTTCATTAAATTTTGCAGGATCAAGATTGTGGATCGAGTTCAGATGCGCAAGATATTCCAATAGTCCCAAAATTCCACAAGTTCTTATAAGGAGAAAGATACGTCAAGTAGATGTTTGATGAAAATGGATAATATTTTTAATATTTTTTTAACCCAAACTGGAAAATTTTATATTATACAAAGGTTGCTCTGAGACAACATATTATAGAGTGGAAAAAATCCTAGAGGGAAGTATTCAAAATTTGTTCCCAGATTGAGTTGTACTAGAGCATTACTGAGATAATTATAGAATTTAAAATTGTACCAATCTAACAATATTCTAGCATAACTTCTATAAAATACCCCTAAACATAGCCAAAATTTGAAGAGCATTCAGACTATATTTTAATGAGGAGACCTAGTCTGTTCACTCACTTCCTCCATTTCTTCATCCTCGAGCTACTAAACGGTGGCATTGAGGTTTGGAAAAAGAGATGCACTTGGACTAGAGTTCCATGATTCTGAGTCTCCTACTACATTGTCTTGTGGTTCCTGGGGTGTTGGTTGAAGGATAATTTCTTCCAAGTAGCTCCTCAAGGAATCAACCTCATTGTTCAAATCCTTAATTGATTTCCTTTGATTGACATTAAATTCCAAGACTTAAATGACTTGAGAGGCGAGGGTAGTCATCCTACTCTGCAACGTAATTACTAGTGTGTGTATATCATCTAAATCCAACTATAGTTGAAGGAATTGGGAGTTCATTTCTTGACGACGACTTTCCATTGTGAATTTTCCACGTTTCTTGATGCATAAGATTCCAATGTTGAATGTAGAGGGATTGAGAACATTTATATAAGTGGAGTCCCTAAATTAGGAAGTGAGTCATGTCTCCTTGCTATATTCAATTGCTTTCCCAATCTTTTGTCGGACGGTCTGATTCATGGGAGCAGACATGGTTGATGGATCTCACATGGGTGGTGGTAGCTAACTTAATATAGATATGTGTGTGAAAAGAAATGAGAACAGGAAATAACATAATAGAAACCATGGGAAAGCAACAAAGAAGTGAGGGTGACATATAAAAGGGAGGAGAAGGCTTGCAAGATCCATGGAAAAGGGGGGGTGACATAAGAGGCACGGGTACAATTCTAAGAGGATCCACATGAGAGAAAGTACAACATTGCATGCACATGGGAAAAAGGTCATGCTAAGGAACAAACTAGAGGAGTTGAATGTCAATACCATCCAGGAAGGAGGGACGAGAACCAGAGAGGGAAAGGAGAAAAGCGGGAGGACGAGCGGGAGGGGAAAGAAAATACAAGGGGGGGGGGAAGATGGCATACCAAGAGAGAATC
Source organism: Picea engelmannii (assembly GCA_009831015.1). Taxonomy (NCBI): domain Eukaryota; kingdom Viridiplantae; phylum Streptophyta; class Pinopsida; order Pinales; family Pinaceae; genus Picea; species Picea engelmannii. The sequence goes on from ML778405.1 coordinate 1,482,216, forward strand.
CATGTGGTGATTGCAGAGGGGAAAATATTCAAGGACTTTGGAATTATAAGTCTAGGGGAACATGACAAAAGAAGAGTAAAGGGGATAAGGAACTGGTATGAAACTTGCATTTCCATTGATGATTAGCAAACCAAAATCTTCACTTTCTCCTTTATTAGTTGTCTCATCTGGAGGAGAATTGAGATCTCTCTTGACATGCCACAAGAAGACTTGGATGAATTCCTTGATGAGGCCTTATATACGAACAAATAACTCTCTTAATTCATATGGAAGGGAAGAGTGAATTAAATGTCTGATAATGATTTTAGAGTCTCCAATGATTGTCAAAGTCTCTATGTTTTTTGATCTGGATATATGTAATCCTTGAAGGAGGGCATAGGCTTCTACTTGGTTGTAGGTGGTTTTGCCTATAGACCAAGATTATGTTTCCTCAATTTGTTCTATAGTGTAATAGATCACCCCTCCCGCACCTATGACATTGGGGTTTCCTTTTGTTGCGCCACCAAAACAGAGGGAATAGTGAGCTCTACCTTTTATCCAATCTGAGAAATTTGAGGCCGAGAGTTGAAGCTGCGAGGATGATCTAATGCAGATGGAAGTGAGATTTGTTATGTTTAGAGGAAACCTCTCCATCCAGTTCTTTTCCCAGTAATCTAGCACATCAGGTTGCGTAGATTTTATAACTCTTGTGTTAAGGTGCTCCAGGAGAAGACCCGGAGCTTTTGCAACCACTATTTCTGGAGAGGACTTTAATTCCTGGAAAATACCCCTATTCCTTGCTAACCAAATTTTCTAGCAGACAAAGAATGGAAGAGTGGGCCAAATTCTTTTAAAGATGGCCTTTCTTTCAAAGGAGCCACAATAAACTTATGGCCAATGGAAAAGAATGTAGTCAACTCAAGGAGACCATTGAATGGGAAAGAAAATATCTCGAAGAATAAATTTCTAAATTTCTTTAGTGAAAGGAAACATAAGAAAGAGATGATGAGAGGAGTCAGAGTCTTTTAAAGAAAGGACACATATTGAAGGGCCTTGAATTCCTCTTTTTTCCATATTCTCCCCTGTGAGCACTCTTTGATGTTTAAGAATCAAATTGAAAGCACTAATCTTTGAAAGGATGTCAGGATTCCAAATACATCCCCACTTGTTAGAAGAAGGGTGAAGTCTCATTTTTTTCAACTCTAGATAGTATCCTTTTTTCACAGAGTATCCCATTTTCCCCCACCCTCTACTATCTCTAGAATTTTTGGAAAGAGGGGCACAACCATTCAAATTCTGAAGGAGGGACATTACAAGGGGATGAAGGTGGAGGGGGGGATTGTTGAGATTCTAATTCTTCCATCTTCCTGATTAATCATCCCAACAAGAGACATCATAGAGAGAGAATTGTTCTGCAAGTCCAGCCAAATTTTCAAGGACTGTAGATAGGGAAGAGTCTCTAGGGGGGGTGTCCCAGAATGTTGTCTTTCCAAATATTTATGTGCCTATCATTGCCTAGGGACCAGGAGAGGTTTTGGAAAAGTAAGGGGAGGGAGGCATTTAAGAGGCACCAGATTTGAGAGCAAGTCGAGGGAGGGATAATTTATCAAGGAAACTCAAGCGAGGGTTGGGAAAATATTTTATTTGTTCAGCACATATTTCTACATTTCTTTATGGCCACTAATCAGTCTCCAGAGGATTTTTTCTCCCATTAGGATTTGTTCATAATAGTGGGATCCTTAATTCCAAGACCTCCATGAGTTTTAGGGGCAAAAATAGTGTTCCAACTGACCAGGTGAAATCACTTGGATTTAGATCTACCACCTTTCCAAAGAAAGGGTCGAAGTTCCTTGGAAAAAGAGTTGTAAAAAGAGGTAGGGGCTAGGAGCATTGAGAAATGATAGAGTGGGAGGGAATTTAAAATAGAGTTGATGAGCACAATCCTTTCGACAAGATTTAACCAAAGAGCTCCCCATTGGGTAAAGTTAGATTTGAATTTGTCTAAGATTGGCTGTCAGGAGGAAGAAGGAAGGGTTTTTAGGATAATAGGGATTCCCAAGTATTTAAAAGAATTCTAATTCTCATTGTAATGGAAGTTGAATATGTTGGCTATCCCTCTCGCTAGATTGGGGATGACGTTACAAGTATAGAGCTAGATTTTGGCATTATTTATCAGGCCTCCAGAGGCTTTAATAAATAATTCGAGGATTCTTTTGAATATTAAAGAAAGGATAGTAGAGGCAACGCTGATAAGGAGGGTGTCATCTGCAAATTGGGAGTGGTTTAGACTTTTTGTTCCTCTAGTGATCTTTATACCGGGGATGGTTTTTAGGCTTCTGGCATAGTTAAGATTTATGTTGAGTGCTTCAGCCATGAGGATATAAAGGATGGGGAAAAGAGGAAAACCTTTCCTTAGGCCCATGGAGGCTCTAAATAATTCAGTAGGGTGTCCATTAGTAAGGGGGGAAATATAGGGGGTGGAAAAGCATGTTGTTATCCATTTAAGAAAAGAAGGGTTGAATCCATTTTTTTCCAGAACAACCAGAAGGAATCTATGGTTAACTCTATCAAAGGCATTGGCCATATCCAATTTTATAACCATTCCTTTCTCTTTTCTAGAGTTGCTTAAATGGATCGCCTCTTGAATAAGGATGATATTTCCAATTATTTATCTTTTTTCCACAAAAATTCCACGAGTGGGAGAGATGAGCTTGGAAAGGATGGGTTTGATTATATTGACAATGAATTTAGAAATAATTTTGTAAGAGACATTGGATAGAGAGATGGGCCTAGATATATTGAAGGATGAAGGATTTACCTCTTTGGGTACAAGTGCTAGAAATGATGAATTAGTGTTGCCTCCCATTCGAGTTGATCTCTAAACATATCTAGCCATGCAAATTAGATCAAATTTTATTATGTTCCAATATAGTTTGTAGAAAACTTGTGTTGAGAATCCATTAGGTCCTCGAGCTTTGTCTGAATCCATCTACTAAATGGCATTAAAAATCTCATATTATTGGATATCTTTGGATAATAAAGTATTGTCTTGTTGAGAAATGACTTGGGGGACATGCTCGCGAATTTCTCCATAGTCATCCTAGAGATGGGGAATTGGATCCGAGTACAAGTGTTTGAAGTGTTGAAAGGCTACTTCCTTAATTTGGGCGAAGGAAGAAACCATTTCTCTAGTCCATGTTGTAATTTATTTTAAATTGTTCCTCCAAACCCGAGATTTTTCATGCCTTTGAAAAAAAATTGTTTTTTTGTCTCTTGATTTTAACCATAAGATCCTTGATTTCAATCTCCAGTTTTCCTTTTCCACTCTTAAGGAATTGTGGTATTGTTGGAAGGATTTTTGTTCGTCCCTTAGAAGTTCCTCAGATATTATTGCAGTTTCAATATTTTCCTAGAAAGTTCCCACTTGCTTGGAGTTGGATTATATTCATAATATGGGAGATTTATATAATTTTTTAACCCAGTCCTTTATATATTGCATAGTTCTTTTCATAATTTTATCCCAAATATGGACAAGGGATCCAACTATCCAACATTACCAAGAGGAAGAGATGACATCCAAAAAGGATGGGTCCTGAGCCTAAAGGGTATTTAAACAAAAAGGAATTGATCTCATATCCTTTTGTTCAGATAGAGTTAAAGAGATCGACCTATGATCAGAGCCGCCCCAAGGGATAATAGAAGAAGTGTGGAAAATGTTATCTTCGAGATAAAATTTGCTTACCAGAAATTTGTCTAGTCTTGCTACTATATGACATTTCCTCGATCTCATGTTAGTCTAGGTGAATTTGTTTTTCTTTGGATTTATATCAGAAATATCCAAGGAAGATATCAAGTCTTCCAAATGCTATCTTGAAATATCACTAACCAAGTTGCCTCCTTTTTTTTTCTTTAGGATGAAGAGTTGTATTAAAGTCCCCTGCAATGATAAGATGAGTATTTTTCTCAAATTTTGGAGGTCTAGAGGCGAGTTCTAGTATTGGAGTTTCTCATGAGGATTGTTTGGCATATATACATTGATTATGGTGAAGATATATCCAGTCACAATTAGAGAGAGATTTACCTGTAACCAGTGAAGAGTGGACTGAATACTTACAAGTTGGAAAAAGTGAGAGTTATGAAGTGCACATAGCCCTCTCAACACATTATGGGAGCTGACTGCTTGTCCTTTACTTGAATTCCAATTTTTTTTACTTTGAATAATGATTTCTTCTTCCTGCATATTTGTTTCCTTGAGTAAGAGAACCTCTAGTTTCTCTTGTTTTATTAAGGACTTTACTAGATTCGATTTTGTTGGGATATCGAGGCCTCTACAATTCCAGAAGAGGACTTTCATCATTTATGATAGGATTTGGGAATCCCTCCATTGGGATGGTTTTATCCACTTTGAATTTGCGGGCCTCTTGTTTCTCTTGTTTCTTTTATAACTAGTCCATTCAATGTTGACTATGTACCCCTTTCTTTTTCTTTTTTTTGCTTCCATTTCCCTCTTTTCCTGTGTGAATGTCAACTAGATTTCTTTGTTGGTTCACTGACTAACGAGTCCTTCACCAATTCTTCCCCCAATTCTAAAATGGGATTTTCGTCTGGGTGGATGAGGGGGGGGGGTGTCCATGGATGAGGGGAATTCAAAGGGGTTCAATGGAAATGATATAAAACTTTCAAGGGAGGGAAAATACTCTACAGGAATTTCAAGAGGGACTTGAGAGGGATTTTATTCATGGGTGATTAGGGAATATATTAGGGGGATGTCTTCACTTATAACAATGGGAACATAATGATTCTAGCTATTGCTAAGGTCATAAGGAACCTTACCATTATTGGGCAAGGATATTGAGGTGGGATGATCTTTCTTTGGATGCGCTCTTGATTTTTCTAGTTGCCTTCACTTCTTTGGTTGATGCCATTGATCGTTTTCATCTTGGGGATCAGGTTCCTATACTATTTTAGGGTATTTCTTGGAAAAATACTCATATGCATGGAAGTTATCACATTTGAAATGGAATTGTTGATAATCTACATGCTGCAGATAAATCCATTCATCCAAAGTGAGTTGATTTGCTTCAGGGAGGCCTTTTTCTAGGTCCACTTTGACACATATGAACACACAGGATTGGATGCCTTCTTTTGGTTCTACTATGTATATGTACTTACCAAGACTATTTCCAATGGATTTGACTATTTCATCATTCCAATAGTGCAAAGGGAGGTAAGGAAGATGAACCCAAACTGGAACAACAGAGGGAATATCATTTTCAAGGTTGAAATATGGATTCCAACTATTGAGGTACATGCATATGGCTCCCATGAAATATGGGTCGCTTCTAAAGATTAAGTCCCTATCTTCCTTTGATTCAAAGAGAAATGAAAAATAAGCTCATCCATAAAATGCGTGGGAGAGGTTTCCTTTGATTAGGGGCTTCCAATTTTTGTCTACCCAAAGAGCCATTGATTTGGGGGACGACCAAATGCCTGTGAACTGAGGGGGGGAAGGGGGAGGGGGGGAATCTGCCACCTAAGGTGAATACCATGGTGGGGAACAAAGAAAAGGGTGATATGTTTTACCACAAGCATGGGAGCTTAGTTTAACGATATTACACCATGAATTGGATCTCTTTTATGTGGACACCCCTTGGGGCATAAGAAAAAAATGATTGAGTAATTGTATTTTTTATTTTCAATGGAACTAATGTAAATATATTACTTAATTTTGACATTATTTTTATAAAGTGTTTGGTTGCATGTTTATTATTGGGGGGGGGAAATCATGCTTCTAATAAATGTTTGGTATAATGTATGAACATATTAAATGCATTGTGTTACTAATATTATCAATGTAATGTTCAATATTTTTACAATTAGGATTCTAACATCTAGCAACGTGTTTACCATCTATTGTTGCACCCCACTATGATGTCAAGTCATGATCTTGTTATGAAATGAGAACAACTTAGAGAGAAAGCATACTTAGAATGGTTGAATCAACCACCTATTCAATTCCCAATACGTCCCAAGTCACCAATTCAAAAACTCTATAGTAACAGTGGTTCTTCACATGTTTGGGATGAAGGCAATGATATAGACATAGGTATGGATGATTTCTTATGGGATACCCAAGCCATGGAGAGAAAATTGTTACATGCATTCCAAAAAAATGAACTAGGGGATGACATTGATGTCGTAGATACCTTCTTTGAAAGCCTGAAATCTGCTTCCACCACCCCTCTCTTTGGTCGACAGGGGTAAAGGTCTACCCAATTAGGGATAACAATGTTACCATACAACTTGAAAGCAATGTATGGTATTTCATATGCGTGTTTATCGACACTTTTGAGGTAACTAACCATTAAGTCCCTTGATTTTTTAAGGAATCTTGTCACACAATGAAGGAAGAAAATGGTTGATTTTATTCATGCTTAATAACAATGTACATTTCTATTTCCCACCAATTGCAGGTTACTCAAAGATAAGGTACTTTTGATTGATAATTTCTTGCTCGATAGTTGTGTAGAGGCAAATAAAACACTGAAAATGTTGGTTGTTGAGTACATATCATACCATGCATGTCCGAGTGATTGTATTCTATACGGAAACAAATATGCAAACAAAGAGATATGTCCAAAATGTGGGCATGACACGTACCATAAATTAAAAAAACAAGGGTAAGGCACATGGTCCTCTTCATAATATAATGAGGCACATGCTTATAATTCTAATGATTCAAAGGATCTTTCATTGTAAACAATTAGCTCTGTTATAGGGGTGGCGTGACTTATATATAAGTGAGCCAAAACTTATGTGAATCCCAACAGATTCAATAGCCATGAAGCATATAAAAGATACATGGCCTAATAAATTCAAGGATAAATTATGAAGCCTATGATCGAGCATATCCATGGATGAAGTTAACCCATATTCCCTCTAAAACACCAACTATTATGTTTGGTCAGTGGTAGTGATCAATAACAATATCCCCCCATGGTGGTTCATGAAGAATGAACATATTATGTTGGATCTTATAGTCATAGGTAGAAGACAAGTGAAGATAATGGATGTCTACCTCCAACCACTAATAGATGACTTTAATAAATTATACAAAGGGATACATGCATATGATGTATCAAGACCCATCTCAATGGAGAGGTGTTTTACATTTTATTGCATATGTGCGTACATCACGCATGATTATCCAGGACTAGGAGTTTTCTTTGGTAAGCATGTTGGTTGATTTGTTTATATCTACAATGTTATTTGGCATTCTTAATTTGGTGCAACTATATTTTTTACACTAACATGCTATGTATACAATAACATTGTAGGTCTTATAACAAAAGGGTATCATGGATGTAAATGTTGTGGACTGTCTATAAAGGCTAGGTATTCCAACCAACTATGAAATTCAGTGTATGACTGCTCGAGGTTTTTCCTCCTAGAATACCACCCTTATGGAAAAGTTGCATATGCTTTCAATGGTAAACTAGAGAGAACTTGGAGACCTAAAATAATGACATCGATAGATTGGATTAGGGAATTTGAATAGAGAAGAAGGAAATGGTATACTTTTTTTATTCAAATGGGGAAGTTGTGTTTGATGATCCTAAATTTTTTGACACTTGTGCTGATAAAATTCCCATTAAGATGAAAAGGAAATATGTATTTTATGAGCTTCCATATTAGGAGCATCTTAAGATTGGCTAGTTACTAGATCCCATGCGTATATTAAAAAATGTTTCATATTCTTTATGGAGTAACATATCATCGAATAAAAGTGACACATTGGTTGTTAGGAGAGATCATATTACTTCAAATACTAAAAATAGACATTGGCCAAGAAAATAAACTAGAGGAGAGGTTGGTTCCTATTTTTCTTTTAAAGAAGGTGATGTCACCAAAGGAGATTCATATGGCTAGCATTCCATGGTGGCACTGAGAGATAGATGATATTATTTGAATGTTTGAGAAGGAACTACCCATGAGTTTTATGGACTTGCAAGTCCATATTCTAATTCACCTACCTGATAAGGTTGAATTAGTTGGGGTGCTCTCATGTTGTTGGATCTTCTACTTGGAAATGTACATGAAAAAAATTGAAGGGGTTTGTTCGAAAAAGTGATTATCCAAAGGGCTCTATGGCAGAGGGGTATATAATATATGAGTCATTCTCTTATTCCAATGAGTACATCAAGAAAATTGAGGACATGTTGACCAAAATTGGTCAACCATATTATCTCGTTCTTGGATTAATAAAAAAAAAAGTATATCGAAAGATGAAAATTTTTGAACTATTATAAGTTCCTTGTGTATTCCTTGGTCTCATCTTCATCACACATTTTTCGGATCGGAAATTTGAGTTCGTATGCTCAAGATATCTAAGTTTAAAGTTTAAAGTGGAAAATGGCACCTCTTTCATGTGGAATAAAGCTAATCTATTGGAGTTGCATTTAAATTTTTTGGGTCCAAGACCCTGGTTTTCTGCAATTTTTGGGTTCAAAACCCATTAAAATATATCTCTCGCAAGCACCTACTGCAACTCTCCACTTTTGGCATTCTTTTTTTCCCCTTCATTCCTCTCACTCTATAATCTCATTATCCAACACTTGAAAAATTAAAAAACTAAAAATACTCACCACCCATACTCATCCCCTCACTAGTCCTTTCGGACACTTAGAAATTCACTATTCCCTACCCCTCTCTCCCTCACCCTTTCCCATTCTCCACATCTCATAATTAAATTTGTTTTGAGTATGGCGGTCGATCATAATCACCATACTTTGTTTCCCTTCCCCCTCACCCCGAGAGTCTGCAAGTCCAATAACTTTCCCCACCCCCCGCACCTCACCTCACCTCACCTCGTGAGTCTGAAAGTATGATAACTCCCTC
>ML778405.1:1491142-1503115 GCA_009831015.1 Picea engelmannii
CCCCTCCCCCTAACTACCCACTCTTCCCTTTTTCATTATACTCGTGTTCCCTCCCCTTTTAAAACATTATACCTTCACCATTTTTTAATATTTAATTTGTAACTTATTTTTTTAATATTTAATCCATAACCATTAAGATTGTTATATTTGAAATTCAATAATATCATGACACTTGGCATCAAGGAGTGATGCCACATAGATTTCAAAGAGTAGTTCCACATGGAAAATAATAAATAGAAACACATGGCAACATACAAAAAGAGAGACACATGGTGTGTTCTTATTAGATGACACATGGCAGATTTTTATTGGCAAATTGTGGGCCTACCGAGTGATTACATGCGGCATATTATCATTGGAGACACATGGAAATACACTAATGGATAACTCATCGATGACTTGGAATAAGTAGAATTTCCTTAAGGAAGGGCGAAATTTAATCCAAGGGCCCATATTTGCCCATGAATTTTGATCAACGGTGGTTGAGTGTTAATCTTTCGGAGGCCATAACTTGAGCTCCAGGTGTCAGAATCGTGTAAAATTTATACCGTTGGAAAGGTATTTCAACGTAGAAGATGATGGTGCATGTTTAAAAGGATTAAGGTTTCTACATTTTCCCCAGAAATTAAAGTATCAGTCAGCTTCATTTTTAATGGGACTGCGTGACAACTCAACTTCACGAGCTCATATCTTCCGGATGACGGATTTGGGAAAATTTATATCATTGGAAAAATAAGATGATGAAGATAACATAAGAAGTGGTTTCAAGGGATTAAAATATCCACATCCTTACCAAAAAATTAAAACACGGTCATCTCTTAAAGGATGCAGCAAATTAAAAATTATTTGAAATAAAAGTTTATTTAAAAACAAATTATTTAAATATTTTTGGGGACCACTTTAAAGAAAAAATAGCAATGACTTCAAGTCATTAATGAGGCTATAATGTTGTATTAATTAAAGTGGTTTGATAAAAAAGAAAAAGGAATTCAAAGAGAAAAATGAAAAACCCTCAAGTAGTTAGAAGAGCATTTCTTTTAAAAGGGGAAAAGAGAAACTTCATGATTTTCAGAATTAATTGTTGATAGGGAATTCAAAGGAGCAAGAGAGTTGAGTAGTTAGAAGAGCATTTCTTTTAAAAGGGGAAAAGAGAAACTTCATGATTTTCAGAATTAATTGTTGATAGGGAATTCAAAGGAGCAGGAGAGAGACACATACTAGCCATTATTATGTAATCAAGATTTTGATGCAAACAAATATTTTCATTCTTCTCCATTCTTTTATTCTTCTACATTGTTTTCTCAAAGCTTTTTGTTTGTATTCTTGAAACAATCATGGGGTTGAGTTCTCAAGTGTTTTTCTTGTAATTTTCCAAGACTTTTCATATATGATCATGGAGCATTTGCAGCCATATATGTGACTGTCAAATGGATTTTGTATATTGTTAGATATATTTTATGAGAAAGAATCCACACAGAATTACTTTAGGGTTTTTCTTGATTGTATCTTGTAACTTTGAGTTTTAAGTATGGGATATTTAAGGTTGACCTATCAAATTCCCTTCCATTTTAACTGTGATACTCTTTTAAAATTCTTTGAGATGATCAGAAATATTATCTCCTTTCTCTTGTGAGGAGATATGAATGTATCTATAGAGGATTATATATGTGGCGTTGAGTATTTGTACTTTCTGATATTGAAGCTTCTCTTCAATATTTTATTTGTAAATAACTTCTTACTGCACATAAAGATCGTATTGGGTTATTGAAGAACCATTTTCATATAAATCCAAGCAATAAATATTTGGGGTTTGTTGCCTAGCACTCTCTCTAATCCAAGATATTAAAAGATATGTATTTTACCCAAAGATGAGAACCACCTCTCTAAAACCGATGGAAGTCTATTGTCCTCATGAGGTTGGTGTTCCGATCTTGACAAATCCGAGCATCAACATTTTTGGCGACCATACTGGGGAAGCAATTTATTTTCAAGATGTTTGAGGCCTTGTTTCGAATCTGATTGAGGAACCAGAGTCTCAATGGTTCAATATTTCAAAAGAAAGATTCAAGAAAATAGTTACGTGTTATATATGCATCAGAACAATGCTTCCATATATTCTAGGGACAAGTAAAAAATCAAAATTTTCAAAGATCCAAGAACTGTCAAAAATCAAGAAGGTCTAATTCCTTGGCGAATCTATTGAAAAGATTTTAAATTTTTAAGAAAATCATCATGGTGACTTCACCAAAGAATCTTTTTCATATCACAATACTTGTTTATATTCTCCAACAATCCCATCAATGGATTTACAAGATGCAACAAAGAGCAGAAGTGCCCAAAGAAGAAAGAAAATCATCCCTTTCAATCTACCAAAAGCAAAGTTTCAAATGCCTAATATTTCTATTAAGAAATTTTCCACCTTCTTTGGGAATATTTTAGAGAATTTGGAACAACGTTTGTTCAGATTTAAGTGCACATGTGAAATTTTTTATCTCTCTAAAGATAATTTCATATGTAGATTATTTGCATAAACTCTACGTGGGAATTCTCTTGAATGGTTCTTTTCGTTGCTGCTTGGAACCATTACCAGTTGGGATGTACAGGAAACTTTTTTTATTGAAGAGTTCATTACATATGTTGTTTCCCACCCACCCTCTCCCACATGGACAAAAAATGATGAAATGAATGATTCAGAAGAAGAATATCATGAAACACTACAAGAATTTTCTGAATCAAATCTTGTTGCTGAGAATGAAGGCATGAATTCCAAAGACCAAGAAAAAGATATCAGCCTCTCATATACTCCATATGAGGAAGAAATTAAAGAATCTCCACCAAATATGCAAGAAAAATTTAGCCAAAATAAAAAATAATTGGAGGAAGAAAACAGTTTTGAGAACAAAGAAAATAACCATTGCATAGAAGAAGAATATTACCAAGACATTGCCAGTGAAACACGAATCTTGAATGTGGAGAAAGAAGAAAAAGAAAATGTTTTCAAGAAATAAATTTATCATTTGACTAAAGATAGCAGCACTCTTGGGCAGCCAAGAGTATATTATATTGAATATTGGTTCAAAAGTATTGTCATCCTACCAATGCAAACAAGTCTTCTACACACATTGCTCGATCCCATTATGGTACATTTTGGGCATGCTCCTGATTTTCATGTTCTTGATTCATTTGTAGCAGCCCCAATATTTTTATTACTACTGGAGCCCATTTCACAAGTCAATTGGATGCTCAAATGGCTCCATTGGAAATCTACCTAAACCTAAAATTGCCACTTTCCTCCAAGTAGGATAGGTAGATATTCTCGTACATAGTTTATTTCTTCAGTTCAAGTTTTGCATAATAAGACAGTCGTTTCATGAACAAAGGAGTGAGAGATTACAAGACTTTATTGAAGATGACTCCATGGCTCAATAGAGAAGGAAGCAATTGAGATTTTGGTGTTCTCAGCAACCCACAGGGGGTCACTATCTTGTAGTTGGAGCCAGTTGTTGACCAAAATTGGTCAACCATATTTTCCCATTCTTGGATTAATAAAAAAAAATGATATTGAAAGATGGAAAATTTTGAACTATTGTAATTTCCTTGTGTATTCCTCGGTCTCAGCTTCGTGGCACATTTTTCGGATTGGAAATCCGATTTCATATGCTCAAGATATCCAGGTTTAAATGTTAAAGCAGAAAATGACACATCTTTCATGTGGAATAAAGCTAATCTATTGGAGTTTCATTTAAATTTGTTGGGTCCAAGACCCTGGTTTTCCCCAATTTTTCGTTTCAAAACCCATTAAAATCTATCTCTCCAAGCACCTACCATATCTCTCCACTTTTCTCGCATTCTCTTTTTCCCCTCCATTCCTATCACTCTATAATCTCGTTATCCAACGCTTACGAAATTAATAAAAATAAATAAAAAAACCTGCCACCCCTACACATCCCCTCACTAATCTTTTCAAACTCTTGGACACTCACTATTCCCTACCACTTACTCCCTCACCCTTCCCCGCTCCCCACAACCCATACTGAAATTTATTTTGAGTATGGCAGTCGGTCGGACTCATCATACTCCATTTCCCTTCCCCCTCACCCTGTGAGTCTGCAAGTCCAATAACTCCCTCATCCCCCACCCCCCCTCACCTCACCCTACATCCCCCCCCTCCCGTTAACTTCGCTCCCTACATTTCTCCCTCCCCTCTTCTACCACCTACATTTCTACCCCTCCCCCTAACTACCCACTCTTCCCTTTTTCCTTGTACTCTCATTCCCTCCCCTTTTAAAAATTATACCTTGACCATTTTTTAATATTTAATTCATAACTTCTTCTTTTTTAATATTTAATTCATAACCATTAAGATTGTTACATTTGAAATCCAATAATATCATGACATTTGGCATCGAGTGATGCTACATAGATATCAAAGAATGGTGTCATATGGAAACTAATAAATGGAGACACGTGGCAGCATACAAAGAGAGACACATGACGTGATCTTATTAGATGACACATGTCAGATTCTTATTGGAAGATTATGGGCCTACCGAGTGATTACATGTGGCATATCATCATTGGAGACATGTGGAAATATAGTAATGGTTGACTCATCAATGACTTGGCACAAGTTGAATTTCCTTAAGGAAGGGTGAAATGTAATCCAAGGGCCCAGATTTGCCCATGAATTTTGATCAACGGTGGTTGTGTGTTAATCTTTTGTAGGACATAACTTGAGCTCTGTGTGTCGAAATCACGCAAAATTTATATTGTTGGAAAGGTATTTCGATGTAGAATATGATGGTATCGTTTTCAAAGGCTGAAGGTTGCTACATTTTCCATATAAATTAAAATGTCAGTCAGATTCATTTTTAATGGGCCTACGTGAAAACTCAACTTCACAAGATCATATCTTGAGATCTGGGCAATGGATTTGGAAAAATTTTATATAGTTGGAAAGATAAGATAATGAATATCACATTAGAATTGGTTTTAAGGGATGAACATATCTACATCCTTACCATAAAATTAAAACATGGTCATCTCTTAAAGGAGGCAACAAATTAAAAATTATTTGAAATAAAAGTCTACTTAAAAAGTTTTATTTAAATATTTGTGTTGGCCACTTTAAAGCATGGATATCAATGAATTCAATTCATTAATGAGACTCCAATGTTGTATTAATTAAAGTGATTTTCTAAACAAGAAAAAGGAATTCAAAGAAAAAAGGGAAAAACCCTAACTACTCAAGTAGTTAGAAGAGCATTTCTTTTAAAAAGGGAAAATAGAGACTTCATGATTTTCATAATTCATTGTTGAGGGGGCATTCAAAGGAGAAGGAGAGAGACATACTGGCCATCATTATGTAATCAAGATTTTGATCAGCAAGCAAATATTTTCATTCTTCTACATTGTTTTCTCAAAGAGTTTTGTTTGTATTCTTGAAACAATCATGGGGTTGAGTTCTCAAGTGTTTTTCTTGTAATCTTCCAAGACTTTTCATATATGATCATGGAGCATTTGCAGCCATATATGTGACTGTCAAATGGATTTTGTATATTTTTAGATATATTTTATGAGAAAGACTCCACAAATAATTACTTCGGGATTGATCTTGACTATATCTTGTAACTTTGAGTTTTAAGTATGAGATATTTGAGGTTGACCTATCAAATTCCCTTCCATTTTAACTACAACACTCTTTTAAAATTCTTTGAGATTTTTAGAAATATTCTCTCCTTTCTCTTGTGAGGATATATGAATGTATCTATAGAGGATTATATATTTTGCATTAAGTATTTTTATTTTATGATATTGAAGCTCCTCTTCAATCTTTTATTTGTAAGGAACTTCTTACTGCACATAAAGATCATACTGAGTTATTGAAAAACCATTTTCATATAAATCCAAGCAATAAAGATTTGGGGGTTTTTGCCTAGAACTCTCTATAATCCAAGATATTCAAAGATATATATTTTATCCAAAGAGGAGAGCCACCTCTCTAAAAACGAAGGGGGAATAATGTCTTCATGAGGTTGTTGTTCTAGTCTTGACAGATCTGAGCATCAATAGGACACACCAGGGGGATTGGTTTGGGAAAACCAATGGGATGGGGACAAAAGGGAAGGGGAGATACTCCAAATGAATGGAAAAAGGCACTTGATAAAGAGAAAGTCACCTATATTTTGTAAAATTTGTACAGAGAAATTGTTTACATTGAAGTTGATAATATATATTTGATCTCATACTATTCATTTTGAATTCTTGTATGCATCAGTGAAT
Organism: Picea engelmannii; assembly: GCA_009831015.1. Taxonomy (NCBI): domain Eukaryota; kingdom Viridiplantae; phylum Streptophyta; class Pinopsida; order Pinales; family Pinaceae; genus Picea; species Picea engelmannii. The sequence continues at coordinate 1,497,425 of ML778405.1, forward strand.
TTAGAAATTGATGGCATCAATAAAACAAAAATTACAACACGGAGGCAACACAAACATGGGTCACATTATATGAAGAGAAAATAAGGAAATCGGACAGTGACAAGAAAGCATTTAGATGGTTGAATGGTAAAAGCATGCCTTATCCTGATAATTTAAAAGAAAGCATACCAAAAATATGTCTCAATAGTTGGGTGGTTGATCATATACAAGAGAAATATGTGGTTTTCAGTCATAACCCACGTGGAGAAGATATGGATGCACTAAACATAGGGATCAGGTGTAGCAACTTTGTAATAACCTCTCTGAGCACCATGTTCAATTTATAATATTGCACATTTGAATTTTAACATGTATTATGTTTTTATTAATGCTTGGGTTATTAGACATATGACACCATCCTTTGTTCGCATGTTTACATTGAACTTTTTCCCATCTATCATCTAGTGGCTCGACAGTTGTAAATAGGATGTTTGGACATCCTCTCCAATCCATCCCTGCATATGGGTATTGTATAATACCGAGGACAAGATTGTCCTCTCTAGCCAAAAAATCACATACATCCCTACCCATCGGAGTACACGACAACTCCAACTAGACCCTCTTGGGCAACAACTACTCCCACATGCGCATACACACATCAAACATAGGCCTAGTAGGAAAGTGGGGTACTCCAGGTTGAGTGGAATGAACCCTCTCAAAAAAATAAAGTAAATAACTCTAATGTGAATGGGAAGAATCTCCTCTCATTTAAAATGATGCGACAATGATCCAACACAAAACAAAACTATCTAAAAAAAATCTCCGACCACCTAATCAATCGAGGCTTCTACACTAAAATATATACATAATACATCAAATGGAAACAAATGTGCTTCCCATAAGAGCTATAGTGTGACAATGTTGAGATAATAAGACACAGGAACCTAACCTCTTCTCTATTAAATGAACTCGTCTACATCTAACCACCAAGAATATAGAATCCTGAAGGGGAAATAATGTTTGGACTGACATATCTCTACTCATATGTCAGTTGGGTCTCTCATGCAACACTAGGTAGTAGATTAGGGAACTAGGGCCAAACTTCCCCCCTCTGAGACAACCCAGTGATGATATAAACATTCTCCTCTGTGGGAGGATACCACAAATCAAGACCGACCCTGAATGATTATCAACCATGATCCTAATGATGGATCAACTTCCATAACAATAAAGAGTCACCCCTGAGGAATGTATCCTCCTCATAAAACTTGAGAAGTCCAACATTCATCAAAAGGGCACATGTTTTCTCTAAAATAGGGCAAGTGAACTGTTGAAATCCCCTTACTCCAGAACCTTGGTCTCTTGTTATCTAGTGATTTTCTTACTACAAATCAAATTAGCATCTCACAAAACAAAAATACAATGTTGGAATATTCAACCCAAACAAATCTACTGGAAGAAAAATTGGAAACCAAATCAGGGACACATAAACACTAATATTTTTGGGTAGATACCTTGGAAAAACCCCGAATGGATAACCAGTACTGAGATGATTTTATTATGATAAAATCAGGGCTCTCGTAACAAGGATAATGTCCCATTGAGAGAAATACAACTATAGAAAAACCTGGAAAATTTCGTTATATTGTACAACCCATATTTAGCACGTGTTTCTAGGTGTATGCACCTTTCCTTAAGCAAACCCGTGTATACACACTCGTCTCCACCATGACCTACGTACACGATCTTAAGGACCGTACGAAAAACTATGTACGGTGTGAACCTTTTATGTGGATTTGCTTGACTGAAACTCACTTGTGGTTGTCAGTGTTATCTTTTATCCTTGCCTGATCTCTAGATGGAAGTCCTTCTCCACCTATTCAATATCTCCTTGAATCCCAATCCTTTGTGATCTAACCCTCTATGTGTCAACTCTCTCAACAAGAGTTTGAAGTGTCTTCTCCTTTACCCTAGCCTTGCTTTTATAATCTTGAGTTATAACCTAACCTTAATCTCCAAAGTGATTGACGGTTGAGATTACTTCTCACCTCACTTGATACCAATGAAAATATTAAATACTAATTACTTTTAGCAATTAAATAAATAATTCAACTAATTAATAAAATCACTTTACTTTAACAATTCCTTTAATTAAAGTAAAGTCAAGGATATAAGGCTTTGGATGATTTCCATATGTCTAAACACATAGACTTGTGCAAAAGTACCTATTTGATGCTACCATGCATTAACTTGAACAACTCCCTCTCCCTCTCTCTAGCCTCTCACTCACATACAAAGGTGTATGATTCGACCTGTTGATGCTACTATTGTTCCTCCTCTCATTGTCATCGTCTTTGATTCACACACACATATAAATAACTTATATTTAACAAAAACTAAATTAATTTGTGTTTGCAACAAAATGTAGAAAAGTAATCGATGTGCCTAAAACAGTACTACACACCACAAATGGTGCTCTATACCATGCAAACAAAACTGACATGCGGTGTTGTTACTGTCACGCATAACTGCACCATGTTTCTTGTTGCATCGTCGTGTTTTTTACCAATGTGTCCCATAAGACACATTGTGCAGCTAAATTGTGAAATAGTCAGTTCGGTGTGGTGCTCTTTATAGTACCGATACATTTTTTGTACCTAAATACATCACTAGGTTAAATTTTTTTTATTGCAAGCTAAGCAATGCGATGTGAAAATATGAATGCATTGTTACTACCATGTTATTGGAGAACATAATTTTTTTTGTGGTCTATTGAGTTATGTAGAGCACCGATAACGAGGCATCTAATGAGATTCCATGGAGTGCCAAGTCATTCAATATTTTTCCTGGTGTGGTTCTTTTAACAACACGGATGCATTTGGTTAATATGGACACATCACTACACTAAAATTTATGGCGTGAAAACTTATTGGTGCCCCAGTTCTACCAGAGCACCAGAACATTGTTTAGTGGTGTGTTGTCTTTCAAAACACACCGAGGACAAGGCCTCACAAAAGACACATCGTTGTGTTTTTTTTTTAACTTATCGTGGTGTTTTTCCTTTAATAACACCAATGTATATTGTTAGATCTTATGCACTGGTACTCCATGTTTATTGTCGCATTTCCATGTGTTTTATTTGTGCATCTCATAAGACATGTCATGCTGATAGATTGTGAAATATTTTCCCTGGTGTCGTTCTCTTTACAACACCATTGCATTTGTTGGACCTATGGGGACTGTTAGGTTAAATTGTTTTATTGCAACTTAAGTGGTGAGATGTGTTACTATGAACATATCGGGGCTACCGTGTAATAGGAGCACCGATGTTTTTTTTAGTGGTGTGTTGTGAAGCATAGATCATTGGTAACGGGGAATCCAATGAGATTCCCCGCAATTCCAAGTCAATCAATATATATATGCCATTGTGGTTATGTTAACAACACTGGTGCATTTGGTTAAAATGGTTGCACTACTACGCTAAATTTTATGATTTGTAAATGTAGCGGTGCACTTAATTAAATGCATCGGTGTTGTAGTGTTCCAAGATCACCAACATGTTGTTTAGAAGTATTTTTCCTTTATAACGCACCAAGTGTAGGGCGTCATAAATGATGCATCGATTGAGGGGCACCACAAAAGATGCAATGCTTTGTTTTTTTTTTTAATTTATCACAATTCTCTTCCTTGAATGACATCGGTGCATACTGTTAGATTAGATGCACTGGGGGCGATGCTTACTGTGAATTTAGCATAGGACGCATCACTTCGGGGTGATTCGAAGCATTCAGGAACATTGTGTGGAATTGGAAAACAAATTGAAAAAGGGGCCAAATTTCAAGATAAATTCAAATTTTAACTGAGTGAAAATGAAAATAGGAAGGAAATAAACAATTTACCTGGATTCTTATGTACCAAGGAGGCATGGTTCCACAGTTGAAAGAAAATGAAAATTTGTGGTAATTTCCAAAATTTGGAAATGTGTGGAATCTATCAGTGGAGTTATGCAACTCGTTGTAGCGCACTGGAAATAGGGTGTCTTTGGAAGGGAGTGAGCAATGTTTCTTGCTTGATATTTTTGAAGAACATGATGAAGTGTAACAATGAAAATCAGTTCGGTAATTTTTTTGTTTTCCCTACTGTGGTGCGCTTGACAACAGTGATACACATTGGGAGTAAAATTCAAGGGCACTGGTGCACTTTGATTGATGCTTGTTATTTGTATTATAATGTATGATGATTATTTTGAGAATTTAAGCACCGACTAATTATTTTTTATGTGTGCACCGATGCATATTTACCTTGCATGTGCACTAACAAAAAAAATCTCTACAAAAAGCTAGAGTTGCTCGCCTTTGCTACAAACAAAGAAGGGATAATTTTTTCACAAAGGTTATGTAAAAACCTCTGCTAGAAGGTGTTCTCCTTGTATTGTATGCTTATTTAGTCTATATACAAAATAAACTTTAAAGTATTCCTCCTATCACACAAGCAATAATAATTCATGGCATGTGGCATGTGGCATGTGGGGCCTTGAAAATGTGTCTACTATGTCAAATGGTTGTTTTTTTGGAGGTGCATCTTGTTTCAAGAGATTAGATGGTTCATTATTTATTTATTTTGTATCCTTCCATTGGTCTCTGTGTATTTCATGTGAAACTAACCCCCAAACATAATATCTTATTTTCGTGTAGGGAACCATAAAACACAACCTAGTTACATAGAATATGGGGTGGGAATAGCTATTATAGGTGAGGGGGGGGAATTGAGGGATTTGAAAATATCCCTAGGGATTGTTTGTTTGTCCAAGGAAGGTAACATACCTAATGCAAGCACACCAGGATAATCAAAATGTATTGATTATGTTTTACATTAACATGAATACAAAGGTTTTATGTGGAAGAGGAGAAGGCCTATCTTTGAGAGAAACCAAGTGATATAAGGCTTGTTAGCTAGTCATGAGTAGATTAAAGAAGTTGCAATTAGTTTTTTATTTACTTGGTTCATTTCTCAACTTTTTTGCAAGATTATTGTCTTCTATGGTGGAAATGTGAATGTTGTTCTTAGTAGGAGATAATAGTTTTCTCAAGATTCATTATTATTCTCTTGGTTTGCAATTTTAGATTTAATAATTTAATAACCAATTTGAAGACTCATTACAATGAGGAAATTGAACCAAGAAACAAGTTCACATTAGTATTGGTGTCATTTTGCACTCTATGAAATCAAAGTGTATGATTCTAGTGTTTTAGATACTTCAATTTTTGTAGATTACTATAGATCCCTCCCCCTTTCTAATTTTTTTCGTTGATATATTGAAATTAGATTTTTAAAAAATGAAAGAAGAAAACTGATTAAAAGAGTGATTTTCATGGTGGATATAAAAAACTAAATGTGTATGTCTTAGTTAAAATCTTGGTGTGTGTTATCCCTGATATCTAGGGATAACTAGGAGATCATGTCCCGAGGCCCACATGGTCCTAGACATGGAGTACCGAGAGCAGGAGCGACCTGATTATGGCCCTGGAGGGCCCATCTTTCTTCTTCTCAGCCAGCTTTGTCCTGTCAGCAGTACCAGCTTCCATCACTATCGGCCTGGACTTGCATCAGAGAGGGCTCTTGCTCCATGAGGTAATTGGTCTGAGGTATCATGGTATGTGTCATATTTGATCATTATAACCTTCTTATGTATGCATTAGGTTTCTTTCATTT
>ML778405.1:1516291-1546382 GCA_009831015.1 Picea engelmannii
CCCATACATCTGTATGCACAAGCTCTAACCTTTCATTCTTCTTTTCTTTTCCAACTCTAAGAAATCTGACTCTCTTTTGTTTTCCATAAACACAATGCTCACAGAAGTCCAAATCAATTTGTTTAAGATCTAGCAACAAATTTATTTTGTGAAGTATATGCATACCCTTCTCACTCATGTGTCCCAGCCTATGATGCCACAGTTTTGTATCCACTCCTGTAGAAGCTAAAGAGATAGAAGAGTCAATATTACCAGTACATAAATACAATGTACCTACCTTCTCTCCTTTTTCTATAACCAATGATCCTTTGATGACCTTCCATGTCTTATTTGTAAATATGGATACACAACCTTCACTTGCCAACTGCCCCATTGAAATTAGATTTTTCCTTAAATCTAGAACATGTCTTACCTCTTTCAACAACCATTGGTTTCCATTGCATTGCTTTATTTTTACCTTTCCCATTCCAACAATTTTGCATGGTGAATCATCACCCAAATGAACCTGTCCAAAATCACCTTGAACATAATCTAGAAAATGTTTCCTATGGGGTGTGGCATGAAATGAAGCCCCCGAATCTACTACCCAAGACTCAGAAATATTATCTACGGTAAGAATCAAAGCATCTTGTAACACATCACTTGTTACATTTGCTTCCTGATTTCTCTCATGTTGTCCATCTCTTTGTTTCTTTGGAGCTTTGCAATCTTTCTTCAGATGTCCTTTCTTCCCACAATTCCAACACTCTATCTTTCCAAGTATGGATTTGGATCTGCCCTTCCTAGAATTCTCACGGTTCCCTGAGCCCTTTCCTCTATCCTTTTGTCTTCCCCTGTTCTCCATGTTCAACGCATTACCTAATGTCTCACCTGTGCTTTTCCGTCTCATTTCCTCACTAAGGATAACACCAACAACATCATCAAATTTCAAAGTATTTGAACCAGAGACAGAGTTACTTACAGCCATGACCAAGACATTCCAACTTTCTGGCAATGAGCACAAGATTAGAAGAGCCCTAACCTCATCATCAAAGTCCACTTTTACAAAACTTAGTTGATTAGTAACCGTATTAAATTCATTTAAATGATCTACAACAAACCCACCTTCTGACATCTTCATATTAAATAATTTCTTCATTAGAAATACCTTATTAGACGCCGAGGGTTTTTCATACAATTTAGCCAACGCGTCCATCAGATCCTTCGTTGTCTTTTCTTTCGAAATATTGAAATCCACCGACGCTGCAAAGCTCAGCCGTATCATTCCTAGAGCCTTTCTGTCAAGAATCTCCCATTCTTTGTCCTTCATGGTCGTCGGCTTCTTTGCTACTCCGCCCAATGGTAGGAATAGATCCTTCTGATATAAATAATCTTCCATCTGCATCTTCCATAACTGGTAGTTTTGGCCATTAAATTTATTGACCCTAAACTTTCAATCTTTTGACATTGCTCCCACTCGAACTAGGAACCCTCTTTTCCTGTGAGTTACCTTTCGCTCTGATACTAGTTGTTAGAAAAACAGGATCGCGGAGCAATAAACTAAAACAAATACGGAAACAAAACACAAAAGATACACAATACAAGAGAGACACAGATTTACGTGGTTCACCCAGTGTGGGCTACGTCCACCAGAGAAATTGCCAGGTCCTTCCTTTATTATTATCTAGCAAAATGAAGGGATACGACCTAGAGCAAAACCCGTTGTAACTTCCTCTTCTTTCTCTCACAGTCTCTTCTCTCAGAATACCATACTCGCCATAATGCATAGCCGCAATACATTTCCCTCATAACAGAGGGTTGCCTTCCAGGGAAAAAACCCTAACATAATTTCTGTCGTTAGATCTGTGACCTTATAATGAACGGGCTAGATTTACAATGAAATTACAATATACATTTACAAGGCAATTTTTCCTTCGGGGGCTTTTCCCTCGAACCCCCACTAGGGACCTGCTTGCCCCTAAACCCCCCAGCCGGGGGGATAGGCCCCCCAGACCCCGCAAAGGGGGTACCCCCCCTCTGCACTCCCCCACATGGAAGAGTGTACATACTTCTAGGGTGTAAAGTCTTCATGGGGTATAAACACGGTTGAAAGCAAGGACCTCTGAATCAGGAACATAATCAGGCTCCACAACCAACAATAGTGACTTTTGGGATCCAACTTAGGCTAATGAAACACCATGTTTTCAAGTCCATAACTCAAATTTTGGACTCTTGCTTGAATATTAACACCCCTGCATGCATTATAAGAACATAGAAAAATGGATCATATATAATGACATGTCATTCACACCTCTAGAGCCTTCAGAGTGCATTTTTATGAGGTTGGAAAGCCTAGGTGTGTAAATTTAGCTTTTTCTCATCCTTAGTGAATTTTGACCAACTCTAAGATATGAATCATTATAATTAAAAAGTTGAAATAATTGGAAAGTTATAAGTTTGTAAAAAGAGAGATAAACCATTTTCAAATTGTAATAAAACCCTAGATCATGGACCATTTAAAATTGAATAAAAATTATGTTCTAATTATAACACTTGAAATACAATTAGTTGTGTTTGGTTTAACCACAACCATTTTAAAAAACAAAATAAAACAATCCAAAATCCCAAAAAAAAAAAAAAAAATTTATTAAAAATTCACATAAAAAGGAATTTTTAGTAAAGACTCATACAATATTAGAGATATATATTTCCAATCTAAGCCTTGTATAGCTAATTACATACTAGAAATGTGCATTATGTAGTCAAAAATCCATACAGTAAAGAAAACATTTTTCAATAAAACAAAAACAAAAGTTTTATTATATGTTGAATATGGAATGAAAATGTTAATAATAAGCTTGTATAGMTAATTACCTACTAGAAATGTGCATTATGTAGYCARMAATCCATACAGTAAAGAAAACATTTTTCAATAAAACAAAAACAAAAGTTTTATTATATGTTGAATATGGAATGAAAATGTTAATAATAAGCTTTGGACATGTGACCAATACTTCCCTCTTCAAAATAGTGCATGTTGGGAAACTTGTAAAAGTAAAAAAGAACTCAAAAAAATCCCATGAAAAATTCAAATCTTATTAATTTAATTATTTTTCCATGTCACCATAGGATTCACTTGAATTAGGGGTGAATCGAACTATCTTATAAAGACGGTGCATGCACCATAATTCACATATTTTGTTATGTGCCATGCACTTTATTTTAACAAATAATCGAGCTTTGTGCCATGAATATAATGATTGCAATTATATTATTTTATTATTTTTTTGAGGTTAGTTAAGGACTTTTCACCATTTTATTTAAGAGTTTTCAAGTGGAGTTAAGTATTTTCGGGTAAAGTTAAGAATTTTCAATTGAAATTTAGCGAACTTTATGATTCACTTCATAAAATCATTGTTCGTGGATAGGAAACCCCACAATATCCATTAAATAAATAATAATTATCTATTACTATGAATATTATTATATCAGCTTGATTAAATACACTGGATGGACATGTATATAAACACATGTATGTGGGTGATATTTTATGTCCTTGAGAAAAAACACTACTTATTATTATAATATAGATATACAATGTTGACCTACATCACTATTATTACATAATAAATATATTTACAATGTTACATTAATAGTAATATACTTTAGATATATTATTTTTCTTAAATGTTTTTTTTTCAATAAGAAAATTGTTTAATTATATTTGTGAAATATAATTATTTATATCTTCTTTACTATACAGATGATCATTGTATACTTAGTCCATAGATCTTGCTCTTTTACATAAATTACCACAGTCTCAAAAGAACCAGCATGCACGCTGTAAAGAGAGGTTCAAAATAGGGAGAAAATCCCAAACAAAACACCAGAAAACGAATAAACCAGAAGCCGCACGCCCCCAAAGGACCTCAAAGTGTTAACCCAACACCACATGCCCCAAAGAACCTCAAAATGTTGACCTTAAACACCGCATGCCCCTAGTGAGGACCTCAAAGCTCTGGTCTAAACCTCTTTTTGCCAAGGAGGAAGAGGAGGCCAAAAAAACCCGAGAAGGAGACAAAACACCAACCGAAATAAACCTCGAAAGCCGCCACCACCGCAAACTCCAAAAATGATCACCATCGCGCACCCAGAGTGTTCTCTACCACCAAACTGGAGGAAAGCAGAACCGATGGAGCCGACCGCCCACCAGATGGTAAAAGGTAAAGCTCGACCCCAAACAAGTAGTCGTCGCTAGGTAACGCTCTACAAAAACTAGACGTCGAAGGGATGCACGGCCCCGAAACAAGAGCGGGGATTCCTCATTGTCGACCGCAGAACTCCCTCTCTCGCCCTTCTCGACGTTGTACTCTGTCTGTCGCCTTTCCCACTCGGCCCGCTTGGCCTGGATTGGCTCACGTCGCACTTGTCTGCTCGCCCTTCTTGACGCATTACCCAGTCCTTTGCCTTGCCCACTTTCCCAGATGCTCGCCCTTCTCCCTGGCATTTCCTGGGATACAACTAGCGAAACCTAGCCTCCAAACTCTCCTTAAATGCTTTATCCTCAAACATCTATAGAGTTCTAATAGAATGATCAATCTTTGTGTAACCTTCTTCTATTTGATGAGGTTAAGGACACGAGGTGATATGATTTCCAAAGTCTTAAACAATATTTTCACATTGAAAAAGGATCAATCCATCCTAAATATATTATTTTTGGAGCTCTTTGATGATAAGATTCTTGATTCAAGCTTCTTCTATTTTACTCTGAGTTATATTGATTTTTGTATGCTTCAATGTGTAAGAACATTGATATTGTTACCTTGATTCTTGCATGTTGCAATTTATGTAATTTGGTTGTTGATATGGTACCATTATAAGGTGATCCTTCTTAATCTTTGATTTCATTTTTTCATGGTTTACATTTGTCATCGTGTTAATACTTGATATTTTTGTATTCACTGGTGTAACAACATCCTTTGGTTGACACATGGCTTAATTAATGGTGATCGATGGACCTTTAACCATTAGTGAATATGTAGATGTTGATTTGTCGTTGAATTGTTTCTTGAACTCAACTTTTGGATATCTTTATGTAATAAAACTTTATTAGTAGTGATACATTGATCTTTAGTTTAGCTTGATTTTGTTAAAGTATCTTTATTTGCAATTTCAACTTCTAAAACTTCCTTGATTCACTTACATAAATGGATGTCTCGCTGTCTACTTTCAAGATTGATACATACTTGTGTTTCAAAATTTGTACTTTTCTAAGCAAGGTTTGACTATGATTCTTGAAATGATTGATTTTCTTGTCTTCATTTGTCAAGATCTAAACAATTTTCTCTTGGCATCCTACTTATCTCGTGAGTCTTAGTCACACTAAATTGCAACATATTATCGAATCAATGCTTGATCCTTGACTTGCAAGTCACAATTTGTTTCTTTGATGCTCTTAGTTGTTTTTTGAATTCTTTTGACTTGTGAACCTGCCCTTCTAATTTACATGGTATGATATACATATTTTATCCATTAATGATTTATTTAAAAATCATGTTTTTTTATAAGTTCTCTTACTCACCCTCTTACTTTTTTATATTTCCCAAGTTACTTCCATTGGTATTTGTATGATTGTTGTAAAGCTTCTGCTATAATTTTTAATGGGAAAATTGAGATAAAATTGGCTCACGTGAAACATGAAAAATCCACTTACAAATATGATTCATTTTTCTAGTTAATTTTTATTCCTCAACATTAATAATTTATATCCCGCCTAAGTGAGCCTAATGATTAAGAACATGTGTTTCCTCCTAAAAAATCACAAAGTTCAAGTTCAAAGAAGATAAAAACTTTACTAGTCAAATAACTAAGTTGAAGGGATCTCATACACCAATTTAGTATCAACTTAACCATGACCTTAAAAATAAATTATTATTAATATCTAACATATTTTTTTCACTTTAATTAATAATTTCAATTTTAAATCACTAACGTGCTTGATTCCCTCCCTTTTAGTTTATAAGTGATGTTACTTAATTCTTCTTTAAATCTTTGAATCTGGTTTTAATAGTTGAGTTTACTTATTTCCAATAAGGTAATTATTTTTCCCGCACACTCTTGAATTTAACATTTAACAATTTTCGTTATATATGTTTCTTAATCAATTGTCTTTCATGTAAGAAATATTAACCTTCAACAGCTTCTCGAATTTTCTTTTCAATTCTCTACTTAAAGAGATATATCTTCCTTTTTCTTCTAATTGAATATTTTTGCCCTTCAATATTGAAAAATCAGATTATTGGATATAATATATCCCAATCAATTTCTTAACTTAAGGTCCTCCATTTGACCTGCGCAGTAATATAATTATTGGCTGTTTGAGTTAGCGGCTGAGATTTATTTTTACCTATGGTAACTTCAACGAATCTGATGACTTTATTACTGGAATAGCAATGGTTTTACCATTACCTACAAACCTTTCCCTAGCAACAAAATTTCCATAGGGGACTGTAATATTGTTGGTTTTAATTTCCCAAGTTGCTTCCATTGGTTATTTCCCAAGTTACCACCCCTAGTAGGATTTCTTAAAGAGTGAGCCACTACTTCAAAATTTTCTCAAAGCATTTTAAAATTTTCTGAAAGCATTTGAGTTCAGAATAATATAAAATCACTGTAATATCAATTGAAGTGAAATGGATGGTTTCATTTCATGAAATCATTGTTGATGAATAGAAAATCTCATAATATCCATTAAATAAATAATAATAATTTATTATTATATGAGGTTGATTAGAATTATTTCATGGAATCATTCTTCATGAATAAAATATCTCATAATATCCATTAAATAAATAATAATAATTTCTTATTATATAAAGTTGATTACGATCACTTCATGAAATCATTATTTAGGAATAAAAAACTTCATAATATCTATCTATTAAATAAATAATAATTATTTATTATTATATGAAGTTGATTACTACAATAAATAAAATGAACATGTACATAAATAAATATATGGGTAATAAGTCATGTAATTTGAAAAAAAATGTATGACTTATCATTATTATAACATAAATATACAATATTGATTTACATGGTTATTATTACATAATAAATGTCTATACATGTGTATATATGGTTTTAAACTTTGGATCAAATTCCTTGAGGTGTAAACTTCTTCTCAATTTTTTTAAATGCCTAGATGGATTTGAACTTGTGACCTCTTAGAGGAAACACATGTTCTTAACCATTAGGCTCACTCAGTTTGTATATGCTACATGTCAAACATACCCTAACCCCCTCTAGATTTGAACATGTGACCTCTTAAGAGGAAACACATGTTCTTAACCATTAGGCCCACTCAGGCTGTATATATTAGACATTGAAATATTTTTTTAAATTATTAATATTTTTTAAATGCCACATGTAAACTCAGTGTTAAGCACTAAAGGAATTACACAACTCCCTTAAAGTGCCATGTAAAAAACATGTACCGGACAATAAGAAATTTTTTATTTTCAATAACACACACAGATAAGTGGATGTTAATTATCATCATCATATAATAAGATATACATTAAAATATTTTATTCATAGTCTACATTGAATATTTTTTTGTTATTAATTTTTTTTAAATGCCACATGGCAACTCCATGTTGAGCACGGAAATAATTACATATCTCAGTAGGTGTAGAAAGCACTTTTCAAAACAATTATTACATTAATGAAAATATACTCTAGGTATATTATAGAATACCTAACCCAAACTACATCTTTTGTAAAATAAAAAAAGAAATATTTATGCATTTGTAAGTTAACTAAAAGAGTGGATTATGGGAGAATATAATGTTATATGCCATGGCTCCTTCTCTTAATCCTCTTCTACACCTATCACTTGCATATTTGTGTTTTCTTTTTATTTCCCATTGTTGAACACATTTGTGCCTTATGTACAACACCTTATTCTCTCTTTGGAGCCTCGCACTTCACACAACGCCAATTGTCAATTAGGGATTGATTATCTTCACAAAGAAATCGATCTTTTTTCATAAAGCAAGGTTTATGCCCACTACCTCTCTTCCTTATGATGGGAGCATGGGTATCGCTCACCAAGGAATGAGACTCTCCTTGAATGAGAAATTATTGAAATTGAAACCATCTCCTCAATCCTTCTACATTGATAAGTCCACTTCAATTTTCATTAAAGCTTGATGAATGTTATGTTAAGAAGGAGGAATACCATATTCTTATCCATGGGCCAATTTGAAATTTTGATAATGTTTAGTCAAAAGTTGTTGAGATCCAAACTTGGATATCTAAGGTTCCCGGTTTCTTCTTGGAAGACAATGTTGTGATCCACCCCTATTTTAAGGGGTTTTTATTTTGGAACTTAACTCCCAATTAAATAAAAAGTAGTTCCTTCGTGATCAACCTTAATTTAGTGGTAGGGTTGGTCTTTTATCAAGCATTGGCATCCACTCTTAAATGATTACATCTCTTTAATTCCTAATTGGGTGTGGATAATTGGCTTGACTTTGGAACTTTGAAATTAACTCTCTTACTTCAATAAGGAGCATTTTAAATAAATTTCCTTCTTTGGTAATTGAGTAGATGGATGTTCCAACTTCTACATCTATATTAAGAATGATTTTAAGAAAAGTCTCCATAAATAGATCATTATTTAATACAATGGTTATAGCAAAATTTAATTGTTAAAAAATTAACACATTGTTTTTTTATTGCATGGCTTGCTTTGATAATTATCATTGAGCTATCCAATATAAGAACAATAATGCTCAAGTTTCATCTTAAGTAAAGAAGTGTGGATCCTTCAAACCCACTTGGTGGAAGGGTTTACACTTAGTACACCATTAGGTGGAGTATATAAATATTTGTAACTAAGATATTATGTAATTAAAAGATTTTTTTTAAGCTTTGATATAATCCATCCATGTAAGAATTAAAAAAATTATAAAAAAAAAAAATCTCTCAGAGCCTTATATAATTCATCCATGTAAAAATTAAAAAAATTAAAAAAAAAAAGTGTCCTTAGTAACCAACTAACCAACCAGTTTCTCTTAAAGTAATTAAGATTACTTAATGCAAGCAAGACTAAACAACTAGTGTTGACATGTCCTCATATCCCAATGAATGGGTTAATGGTGCAAGGCCTATCCCATGTGAAAGAACGTGAATGGTCATTATTTGCATTATTTATAACATTAAATACAAATATGCACTTCTCATTGAAAACATATATAACATTTTTTATTTATGGGTGTGTAAAGAGGCACTTGCTCTGACGGAAGAAATATATATGTCATTTAACTAAGTACGGAAAATATACAATGAAATTTTAATATAGTGGTGCAATACAAGGACATTTTTTTTGGTACGAAACAGCGTGAGAACTTTATTTACAGAATGGGAGTGTAATTGTTTTTTTCTTTTCATGCGTATTTTGCTTAGATGTGTAATCAAAGCAAAGTATAGCAGAATTTGCAGAGGAAAAAGCAAAAAGGTGGGACCTGTGACAGTTGAGCAGCAGCAGCTGCAGAGAAGAGAATAAGAAGCGAGTGTATTCTGAAATTCCGGGATCCTGCAATTATATTTGTTAGAAAAATACTAAAAATATGAAAAAAAAATATTTTTTTTAAAATATGAAAAAAAATATGGTGGTACTTAAATTAAATGTTTTAGATTTTTTTTATCAATTTTTATAATAATCATTAGAATCTGGTGATATAATTATTGTGAAATTGTAGTTTTTAGTTATTTAAATTGTATTTTTGAATGCATAAATGCATTCAACACTCTGAACAAAATTTGGAGCACTTTAATTATGAAGGTTATTGAAAAACTCTTGAAGCACTCAGATAATGTGGGTTATTAAAAAACAGTTGAAGCACTTGAATTATAACTCTCATGACATAATCCAAATCATCCAAGGGTGTTGCAATAAACCCCATAATCCTAGTGCTCCAAAGATTTCTCAGAGTGCTAAATCCATTTATACATTAAAAAAATGCAGTTTAAACAATGAAAAACTAAGATTTCACAACAATTGTATTGCTGAATAATGTTAAAACCAAACTAGTATGTTCATTTTTTCTAAACTGTGGTCCACAGCATTTAACACGAGGGACCACTCAAATTGTGAATTTGGGCACATGCATGTTCATCCATCCAACATGTCAGTAGCTCTGTGCATTCATTGAACAATTTTGCATATTTAATATTTTGAAATAGCAACAAAACAATTACTAATATGTACTTTGCAGCAGAGTATTTAATGCTCTATATGTTTTGATAGTAAAACTGTTATCAATATGTATTTGACAACATACCATTTAATGTTGTATAAGCTGGACTATTTAATCTTGAGATAATAATTACAACATATAAAACATTAAATACTCTATATTTGTTATCTAAAAAATAAAAATAAAAATATATATATATATATATATATATCATCTTAAACATCTTAAATAAAATAAAAAATGTAAAAAAATATAAAATTAGGAATATTCAGTGCCAGGTTCTGATAGTTTCCATGTTGAAATGAATGAGAAACGCGTAGTTGCTTTGGAATGCGCACTGGAGGTAACCAGATTTATTACCTTTGCCGAGTGAAACCAACCACAGTGGAAAATCGAGATGAATACCCGATGGAGTGCATCAAGCATGCAGGACCCAGGTATTCACTATTTGTATAATATATTGATTAAACAATTATGAAATAAAGTATAAACATTAAATGTAACCAAAGAAAGGTTACATAATACACTATGGCGGTTACAGGTGCAATTTTGGTAGATCATATTGTGAACAAGGATCTATGGAGAACATATACACCCTTAAGGTATGGGAGGGTGGATGATATGAGGTTGCAATACTATATCCCTTGCTCATATGTCATAGTCAAAGTATAATACAAGGGGACACTTGATCCCTTGGGTATTACAATCAAAAAAAAAAAAAAAAGGGACATTCTCATTCTTTTCAAACATGTTACATTTCTTCAAATCCTTTAATGGCCTAATATTGTGAGTTGGCTTAAGCACTACATATTTAGAGAGTCATTGTAACCTTCTCCTAAAAATTAACAACATTGGATGTTAGTATTTTTCGGCAAGGGGGTCAAAAGGCATAGTTGCATTGCATGTGTATTTTATCTTGCTCTCCTATTGGTGTTCTCTTTATTTGGAAGCTCCATGTCTCTCTCTTGAATCACTTCTAGAGCACTGGTAAGGAAGGGTTTCCTATATTATTACTAATTTTCAAAGTCAAGATGCATTGGAAGGGAGGTCAAGAGAGGCATAGTTGCGTGGGTATCTTTTATTTCTTTCATGTCGGGGTTCTCCTTATTTGGAAACTCTGTGTCTCTCTCTTGAATCAATTCTAGAGCTCTAGGTAAGGAAGGGTTTCCTAGACTACTACTAATTTTCAAAGCCAAGGTGCATTGGAAGGGGGTTCAAGAGGCACAATTGCATGGTTGTCTTTTTTTTCTTTCATGTTGGGGTTATCCCAATTTGGAAACTCCGTGTCTTATCTTCAATCACTTCTAGAGCTTTAGGTAAGGAAGAGTTTCCTAGACTACTACTAATTTTCAAAGCCAAGATGGACCACTATGACTGTTGTTGAGCTACCATTGGAAATGTTCATGAGGTCAAAATCTGAATTCGTTGTTGATTCAAGGAGATTGCAAGAATCTAAGAAAAACTCACACATGCACCTCAAAGCCCCCAACAATTGAGGCAAAACTGTGAATAGTGCAAATTCCTTGTTCTTGAGAAAACCCTATGATAACTAGAGCAAGAATTTCATCAAGGTCAACTCTCTCTTTCCAAGAGATTCCAACAACCCTATATTGGTACTCTCCTATAAACCCATCAATTACAGTGTTAGAATCAATCATTGATTCCACAATAGGTTTTGAATTTGTCTCCATGGTATCTTACCATATATTCTTTATGCCTCCTCAAAACTATAAGGCTTGCCTTGCTTCCTGTTGGTATGTATAAGCATGATAGGATCAACAAGTAACCTATAAAGGCCATCATCTCCCACACCTCTAGCTAAAGTCCTTATACTTATTAAACTAAATCATTGATAGTGTATGGCTATCCTTGAAATACAAGTCTACAATGAGTTTTTCATATAAGAAATCGGAAGAAGAATTTTCTTCAAAATAGGAACAAATATTCAACTCATGAACATCACCTTATGTCATCCAGAAGGAAATGGAGCCCAATCCTTTCATAGGATATGTAACATCATCACCCAACTCCACTCTCATCATGCCTTCTTGCTCTTGAAGGTTGTTGAAAGATTCATGTCATAATTCATATTTCACAATGCCTTAGCATCCACATGCCATCCAACACTTGACATAGTGTTGGAAGATAAACAAGAGATAGGTGGAGAAGGAAATCTCAATATGGGATGCTAACTCATATAGTCCCTAATTTTTGTTGCTCGGTCTTCTCCTTCTTCTTCTCCAAACATTGATTGGCATAATGCCCCATCTAGTGACACCTAAAACATTTCACTTTACTTAAATCCTTTTTACCTTGGTTGAATCTTCCTTCTTTCCCTTCTTATGTCCTTCCTTGATTCCCTTCCTTGTTCTTTGAATAAGGACAAGGTCTTCTAATTCCTTTTGATTCACTAAACATGATTCCAACCTCATCGTTTCCTACATGAAGGTATTCAAAAGCTTATCATAAGCAGGTCGATGCTCATGAGCACAAACACACTAGACAAAGGGTATCTGAGATGGATTAAACATATTCAATACAATGGACACCAACTCTTGAAATACATAACCCCCTCTTTACCAAGAGAGTGATTTCAATGAAATCAACTCTGATAACATGCTGGAATTTTGTTATAAGGTAGTCAATGTAAATCCAAAATTTCCACCTCAACCTTGAGGTTTCTCGAATGTACTTCCTATGAGATTTCAACTTTAGGGTTGAATCTGAAATATTACATTACAACAACGAATACTTTACTTATCTTCAACCAAATACATAATGAAACCTAAGAAAATAAATATTGAATAAGTGTACTTCAATGGAACAAAGTTTCCAACCCTTGGGACACACTTGCCAAGAGTACAAAATATTCGGAAAAAACCTATAACAATATACTTATTACAACAATAAGTCTTTCACTTTAGCTTCTATATATTTATTAAATCACTTTACAAAAATTGCTCAATGTTATTTCAAATTAGCATGCATAACCAACATAGAAACTTCTAAATCATCGAGATAACGTAAGTTGAAAATCAGCTCTGCAACTACACAAAGTTTGGGCAGCTAGAACACCTCATATATATAGATAAAATGAAGTGCAAGTACATACCATTAACTTAATACAATTTGGTACAATTCAAGCTCTCCAAATCCTAGCTAGGGCATCCACCAAATTAGTGAACCCTAGGCACCAACTCTTCCTAGCTAGGAATCTCTCCCAACTAAAGCTAGTTGCTCCATAAAACATCTAGCACAAGCTAATATATATATTATAAAGTCCTATTTGGCACCTACAATTGCATCCCACAAGTGTATAAGAGAAAACAAGATAGTATTCCACTATCTTCTCCACATAAAGCACTCCAAGTAGTACTAGCGTTTCCAAATGCCACAAAACCCTAGTCTCATTCTCTAACAAGTACCAAAAGAACAAATGCTCCCTTTTCTCCTCTAGGGTTTCTTCCAAACCCTAGCTTCCCTTGTCTTCTTAGGGAAAACCTCAATAGTAGTCTTTTTCTTGAAACTCTAGCAAGAACCCTAACACTCTAGACAAAGAAGGAAAAGTGCAATGAAGAATAGTGCCATAAAAGAGACATAGTTTCTCTAGCTCTCACATCTCTAACACAAGCATGTGATTGTTATGAACGATGAAAAGACTATTTCCTCCCTTTATTTAAATGAAAAGACTCTTTCCTCCCCTTCTTCTTCTCCAGAATCAAATCATTCTTATCTTGGCTTGAATCTTCCTTCTTTCCCTTATTGTTTCCTTTCTTGTTTCCCTTCCTTGTACTCCCAACGAGGGCTAGGTATTTTATTTCCTTTTGCTTCATTGAATGTGATTCCAAGCATATCTCTTCCAACATAAAGTCATCCCAAATATTTTCATAAGTAAATGCTCATGAGAAAAAACACCGCACACAAAAGGTTTCAAAGATGGAGTAAACCCATTCAAGGTAATTGATACCAACTCCTTACTCTCCACTTTTGTCCCTATGGAAGCCAACTTGTGGCATCCCTAGTTTTAATCCCCGTGAATTATAATGTAATTGTATAAATGAAATCTAGGATGGCAATCCAATGTGTGGGATGAAGAGCCCGTATTGGTTTTATATTGTTTGGCTCCCACTCAAAATAAAGGTAGATATGGCACATTGACATTGTCATAGAAAATGTTGTGTGTCATGTAAGATTAAGGAAGTGCAATAGCAGTTGAAGAGTTGTGAATGAGATATTGAAGAATATCCTTATAGTTTAATGAACTTGACCGTACAATGGAATAGGTGGAAGGAATGATTTGAATAGTAGACTAAAGTAGTTAACCACATTAAAGACCAATATGCATTTGAGATAGTAAACTATACACTGGAAATGTTGGAATGGGAGATTAAAGTGAGGTCGTTCATGTTGATTCATAGAAGGAAGAAGTTGGAGGTGGCCTCACAATTGATTCCTCTACAATCTTTAGTTGGTTGTATGGTAGCTCATCTTAATCTCCTCCAAGAGGTAGCCTTGTAGCCCCTTTCAAGTAGCACAAATTCTTTGGGGGACTCCTCCCTTTGTGGCTTCACTTTAGCCTTAGAAGAGTGTCTTGACACATTGCGCACCCAACACTTGGAGCTAATGGAAGATTCTAGATAAGTCATCCATGCAGCCACAACATACATTGCCAATGTGGTGCACTCAAAGAATCTCGAACTAAAGCCCTAAGTGGACATGCAAATTGAAGCTTGTCAAGTGCATGAATTTCTCTAAATTTCTCTTCTAGTTTTAGTATGTTTTGTCACTTTTTTTTTCCTTTTATAATTTTTAAGGTAGTATACTTGTCGAAGCTTTAATTACTAGAACTAGGATGGTAGGTCATGTTGTGCCTCGATTGTCGATACCTTTGTTTTGGAATTTAGACCAAGGCCAAACATAAATATAATTTTGTATTACAATGTTTTCCAATTCAACCACAACTTTTCTAATATAAAACTACTCGTTATTGTGAAAAAAAAAAACTCATCTTAATAAAGGAATAGATACAATGATGTTCATTAATGATTAGCTAGTGATTTCTTTATTTAATTAATTTAATTGAGATAATACAACATACATAGATACATGTGTATAGAAATATTATAAGTAATGTGTTTATTGTAAGAAGTGGTGAAGAGTTTGTAATTCTCCACCTTTAGGGATAGGCTAAATGAGTGGTAAATCATGTGATGTTTTCCCATTGTAAACAATAACAAACACATACTCTCGCTCCAAACTCAACGTGCCAACGTTCATGAACTCAACCTAAGGGAAGTCCACATTCATGATCACCACAAGCAAAGCATCAATTTATTTTTATATGACTTTTATATGACCATTATAAAAGCATCAAGGGAAGTCATTAATAACTTTTATATGACCATTATTATTTACTTTTATATGACCATTAATAACTTTTATATGACCATTATTTGTCAATTTTTATATGACCATTATTTCGAATAACTTTATCCTTATGACTATTATTATTTAGCGTTAACATGAAAAGGACTTTTGTGTACACCTTTGACAAATGCATGCTCATGAATAATGTGTAAAACCGTATCATGTCATTTTAATTTTCTAAGTCTTTTTGAATTTGTTAATCATTTGATCTTGTTTTAAAGAAGTGAAATAGTAGGGAAGTTGTATATTCTCTGCCTCTCGGATGAGACATGATAGTTAAAAGGAATCGCAATACATTGCAAGGAAATTAATACAAGTGTATGATGTCATCCTTCAAGCTAGTTCCTCTTATATTAATAATTATTGGATATTAAAGCTCTTGGTAAGCTCTTTGCACAATTGTGACGTTTAAAGTATAAGGTTTTTTTATTAAAACTAATACAACAACACCAAAGATAACTAACACAACAACTATATCAATAATAATAATTACTCATTCATAATCATAATTGTTATTTTAAATAATACTTTATATAATTTATAATTTATAAAATTAGATAAAATACTTTATATAAATAAGTTTTTACTCCATAAGCAATATCTTATATATATTTTTGGTCAGCAATAATTTTATTTAGCAAAGAAATAATTTTATTTAGCAAAAGTGAAGAAATATATATACCAATAATAGTGTAGCAAACTATCTATCCATATTGTTTGTGCTAAGTTTTAAAATAAAACCAAAACTTTACATCTACAAAAGCAGTTTGGATATCTAGTTATCCTGGTACTTTGATTCCACATAGTAAAGTAAAAGCAGCCTAAAGAGTTCAAAAAACTATCATTCCAAGGACTAGCTAGGCAAGAGGCCACCTACCCTCTCATGGCGGTCTTGATCTAGAAGCCTGGGGGAGTTGGCCTTTTGGTCTTCCTCATGACATTCCTAGTTCCCAATGCAAGCCTGAATGTCTTGGAGTTGTTGATGAACCTCCACGAGCTGCTATGGGATTTCTTCCTTGTCCTCTTAGCTGCCCAACAGATTCTTACCCGGGAAAGTTTTGATATGCCAGTATAAGTTGACAATTTTCAAAAATTTAGTATCTACAGTGCGTGAGCTTCCCGTGTCAGGAACCGAGTTTCCAAATTTCGCATCGATCTCCCAATCATACACTATGGCGCGCTCCTTGCAGACCTCAACATCCACATAGGTGAGTGCAGTCTAGATACATGGAGAGATTTGTTGTTGGAAATCATAGGTTTTCGCTTAAGCTAAGAGCATCATTCAAAGGTTGGAAGGCTTAGGACTTACATTTTTGGAGGATGATGGGTCAGGATGGGCTCGAAACCCCCTGTAATATCCCCTCAAATATCCTTAGGCAGGTGGCATCTCTGCAGGTAGAACAATGTATACAAGAGAGAGATGCACCGAAGGATTCCACCTCTGCTAGGGGATTACCAAATTCTTCAACACTAAGTTGCTTGGAGGATTTTCACCCTTGATGCTTAAAAAATGACCAGAAATCACTACCACTTTCCAAGTTGAAACCAAAATCCCCGGAGGACGAATAGTGCAATCGATGTTGTATTGTCGCGCCATGCTATAATGATCCATTAGATTGGATTAATGGGGAGTTATTTATTGTGAATAACTATCAATTCCATCATACCTAGGAATGGATTTCCAAGTACAGGCCAACACCCATAATGGATCCTCACACATACTAAACATCGTTTGGAATAACCTCATAAGCATTGTATGCCAGGTGGAGAGTCTTCATGTTGTCAACGCTCCTATCCTGGATGCTTCTCGAAGGGGCATCTCTCCCATCATCTTACTTTCTCGTCACCCCATCTGGGGTTGGCCCATCCTCCCTGGAAATAATGTGGCACTGATCAGCTAAAGTATATGTCTTAGTGGGGTCCCATTTTTTGTCTAGGATTCCTTGTGTGCCCATGATTCCTTTGTTTTCCAGGGTGTTGGAAAGTTTGTTGTCTGTTCTACAAACATACATTGGAATAAGAGAAGGGATGTCTGGGAGGAGAGTTTTTATATCTTCCAAGTTGCTTTCGAGATGCCAAAAATTCACAATCATGTTGATAGGCATTTGTTGTTGTAATTTTATGAGCATATTGATTATTATTTGTGAATCCCCCTCCACCAATAACCCAAAGAATTCTTTGTGCCTGGCTATGACGATACCATGGTTCAAAGCCTGAATCTCCATAGTATTGTTAATGTTCACACCTATATTTCCAATGTAGATCCATAACAAGTGGACATACTCATCTCTGAAGGCTCCTCCAAACCCCGCAGGGCCTGGGTTCACCTTCAACGCTTCGTCAAAGTTAAGATTAATAAAGCCTAGGGGAGGAAGGGTCCATTTATTAGAAGGGGTCAAACGAGGAATTTTGCTTTTGTTTTGAGTAGATACGCCAAAGTTGGGAGACAAATTGAGTGCCAAAAGGATGTGTAAGTCCCTATAATCCCCTTTTCAGTCCCGATCAGTCTAGGTTCGGAGGAGAACTGAGTCTCTTATGGCATCTTTGATTCTAATCCAAACCTCTTGTATTTCCATCTCCTTTGATTTGGAAATGCATCAATTTCTTTCTTTCCATGTTTCCCATAACAAAAAACCTGGGATAATTTTCCAAGATTTGTTTACCATTGGGTTGGGGGTAATTTGTTGATTCCATCTTGATATTGTTTTTTTTATGCTCATTCGATCACGATCAAATCATCTGAAGATCGGGGCATATTGGTCCCAGAGGGTAGAGACACGAGTGCATTCATTAAATAGATGCTCTAAGGTTTCGGCCTGGTTTTTGCGCAGAAAGAAAAAGGAGGGACCTGAAAATCATTTTTTGGTTAGGTTATCCCAAGTATGAATTTTTCGATGAGCTGCGAGCCATAGGAACGTTGATATTTTGGGCCATAGTTGTTGCATCCAGATTATGTTCTATATTTAAACTTGAGGATGATTTTGGTAGTTTGAAACAATGAAAAATGCCTCTCTGAAAGAAAAACTACCACTTGATTGTTTTCCCCAAAGAAGTTTATCAAGTTGGTCACTAGTTTGTATCTTTTGAGAGGTCAAATCCTCCCATAATGCATAACAATCCACAAGGTTGGGGGAAAAGTCCACTGATCTTTCAGGAGCATGTTTCTCCATTGTTGACGCTATTATGTGGGGATCCAATAATGATGGATATGAGTTTTGTTCTTGTTTGTCATAGTTAGCTTAAATCTATCCATCTCAGTCCTTTCATCCCATTTCAATGGTTGTTTTCATGCAACCTCCCAAAAGAGGGCAGTTCTTGACCTCCCAAAAACAATGTTGTTGAAATAGATCATAGTTTAGCCATGGAGTGTTCTAGATGGAGGATCTTGGTGGGGTGTTATCCATTCGCATGAGGTTTTTCACTGACTAGTTAGTTGCATACTTGTATTTCCAAAAGCGACCTTGTTGGCTTGAGTGTTGTTGAGCCATAACCACTAAGTTTTGGCACCAAGAACTAAATTTAAGATGCCTAGATCACGGAGACCAATCCCTCCAGCTAGTTTTGGGAGGTAGACTATGGACCAAGAAACAAGGGCCCATTTCCTTGACATTTTGTGTCGTCCCCATAGGAAATATATTTGCATGTTGCAGATCACCTTAAGGATATATTTTGAAGCAACAAGGGAAGATAATAGGTATAATGGCATATCTTTCAGAATAGATTTTACTAGCACCAACTGTCTAGTTAGGTTTAGAGAACGAAATGCCCAACTGTCCAGTTTTTTTGTCATTCGTGAGAGTAAATCCTCCCAAGAAGCTTTCTTTAGAGAATTTTCCACAAGGGGACCCCCCAAATATTTTGAGGGAAGAGTACTTCTTTTAAATCCCAGTGATTCATTGACATTCCCGACACTTTCATGAAGTCTTGTAGTATCTTTTTGAAGGCCACTACTTCACAAATAGTTGGAGTGCCCATGAGCATAGTATCGTCCAAAACATGTTGGTGGGAGGTTGACATGATTTCCCCATGGAGTTGAAGTCCTTTCACTCATCCTTCAATTTTTGCAGCTTTGATGTGCCTACCCAGACCCTCTGTCATTAAGATAAAGAGGGAGGGGGAGAGGGGATCCTATTGCCTTATACCATGAGTAGGAGATAAGGGTTTGGAGAGGTAACCATTGATGAGGATAAATAAGAAAGTAGAGGAGGTCAAAGACATTACCCAGTGATTCCAATAAATTTTCAAAGCTAAAAGCTACAAGGATATGTTGAATGTACTGCTAGCATAGTTTATCAAAGGCTTTTGACATATCCATTTTTATCAGCATGCTTGGTTTTTAGAGGTTTTCAAGGAATGAATCATTTCATGGGAAAGGATAATGTTGTATAAGATTTGTCGACCTTCAACATAGCCAAATTTTTCCTGGGATATGAGACTGGGAAGGAGAGGTTTTAGATGATTGACAATAATTTTGGTGATAATTTTGTAAACAACATTGCAAAGTGCAATGGGGAGAATTTTTTTGGGATCCTCTAATTTGTATTCTTTGGGTTTCAGAGTGAGAAAGGTAGCATTTAGAGTAGGAAGGACATTTAGGTGAGTTCTTGAGTCCTCCACTATCTCAAGGATGTTGTTTTTAATGATAATCCAGTAAGCATTGAAAAAGTATGTAGTGAAGCCATCATGGCTAGGGGATTTACTTTTGGGCATATTGAGAACAATTTTTTCCACCTCCTCCAAGGTGATCTATTACATCAAGGCCTCATGCCGATAAATAGTGACTAGATTGGGTATGTGTTGAGTGATTCTATCAATGGTTAGCTAGAGGTTGGTCTGCGGTTCCTCCATGAGAGTACTAAAGTATTGATTTAATTCCTCTTCGATTTTTTATTCATGAATGGAGAATTTGGATCCATTACTTTCCTTTAAATTTGTTATCCTATTGTGGTGCCTATGTTGAACTATAGAGCAGTGAAATATTTTTGAGTTTTTCTCCTGAGATTGGAGCCATCGGACCCTAGATTTTTGTCTCCATAACTAATCTTCTTGTTTAAGGAAGCTAGATAATTGGGTATTCATATTTTCTTCTCCCGTTGTCAGTTCATCGGTTCTACTAGTTGAGATGATGTGTTGTTGAATAAGTTTGATTTGGTGTTCAAGGTCTTGGTTAGCCTTGAAAATATCTCCAAATTCTTCTATGTTCCATTGTTTAAGGTGAAGCTTAAGATTTTTAAGGTGTTGTTGTAACTTATACATTAGAGTGTCATGGGATATCGATGCCTCTTTTCACCATTTATCTATGTTTCTCTGGAAGGAGGGGTGATCAAGCCAAAATGATTTGAATCTAAAGGGACGATTCTTTGGGATGGCTTTTATGTTGAGTTCAACGCATATCGACCAATGATCGGACCCGAAGGAAGGGAGAATGGAAGCCTCAATCATTGGTCCTCTAAGAAGGAGAGATTTTGAGAGCAGGAAGCAATCAAGTATGGAGGATATTTGATGAGTGGCACCCCTGTGATTGTTCCATGTGTGAATATTGTTTGTTGTTTCCCAGTCGACCAAGTACAAGGTGTGAATTGTCTCTTTAAAACTGTATGAGTCGTGATCCAGTCATCGGATTCCTCATTTTTTATCAGTCAAGGAAGTGCTCATATTAAAGTCGCATTCAATAATCCATTGGTGGGTTCCAACCAGGTTTTGGAGATTACACAAAGAATGAAGGAAATCAATGTTTCCCTTGTAATCTAGGGACCATACATGTTGGTGATGAACCCTGAATCTGTTGAGGCCACATATTGAAAACGGGAATAAAGAGTTCATTTGGTTGAAAATAAGTTCGAGAGGAAAATTTCCCTCGGTTTCCAAAGCAAGGCCAAACCTCCTGAGGCACCTTCTGCATCAATGGCTATGTATCTACGACTTGACAAACACTTGGTTTCTAGTATGATCCGGATTACTTTTGCCATGAAATGAGAGTGGAAATATAATAAAAAAATGAACAAAGATATCGCAGATATCCAATAATATAACAGAAATGTATCAGAGATGCAACCATAAAAACAAAGATACAATAATACACAATTTTCTATTAATGAGCGAAAATGTACAAAGACTGTAAAAATACAGAGTGACCGACTCGCTAGAATGGTGCCATCTCATCTCTGAGAAGAGATGTGATAGCTACTCGCATTCGCAAGAAGATTATCATTACAATGAGGCTTCAAAGGCCTTTTTAACATAAGTAAAATCCAAAACCCTAACCCTGGAAGATGAAAATCCAAAAGGTTTGCAGGCCTCGATGGGGGTAGTTGATACGTCAACTTCTCGAGGGCATAAATTTTTCATACTATCTCTATTTGGGGTGCTCGATACATCGTTGGAAAGGCCTAATAGACCAACTCAGTGCCTTCAACAATAACCTGGGCCCCAAATCCCCAAAAAACGTCGTTTAGGGCCTCAAAAGGCCCCGAAAGTTTGGAACCCAAAAAACTGTCGAAAAACTGCCAAGATGGAAAATTGTTTTTCGGGCCCGTGAAATAGGTGGGTGGCCATTGATATCCTCCTAGATCAATCCTCCCTCCTTAGGAAACAATGGTCTCCATTGTGCTGAGTTCTCGGGGGAGAGAGGGAAGCGTTTGTTGAATTTGAATCTTGGTGAGTTGCTTGCCTTGCTAGAGACGTCGTGTTGCTCGGTTTGGGGAAGGCTGTCACAAACCTTTTGCTGGCGGGGTTGAATTTTTTCAACCAATCGAGCTACCTAAGATGACTGTGTGTAGAAGGAATTTTTGTGCTTTGCTGCAATCTTATCGACCTGCTTCTATTGGATAGAAGGTGCTTGGTTCGAGGTTGTAGTGGTTGCAGTACCCTTTTCTTCACCTTTTGAATAGATTGTGAAGAAGCTGAATTTTGTAGTATGATATACTACCTTGCAACATTGTTTAGGTGGAACAATATTTGGAACTACCTTTGGTATTCTATAGAGATGACCCCCCAAAGTAACAATGACACTACCGGGTCAAGAATCCTAAACAGCCAGACGCTTCCACATATATGGTTGGCCTAAGAGAACATCACAGACATCCAGTGGGGAAACATCACATAATACCTCATCCTTTAAGGGATGGATGTCGTATGAAAATCAACATTACTGGATGACACGAAGATATCATCCCTAGCGAAGCCACCCAATGTTGTATGGTTGGGGGTGTGGTGTTGTCGATAGTCCCAACTGTTTGACGACCTCTACTGAGATCGGGTTCTTCTGGCTTCCACTATCAATAATAAAATGCAGCGGGGTCCCCTTCACCCACATCTATGAATGAAAAAGGTGTTCCCCCTCTTCGAGATTTGTTAGGTCTTTTGGTTGAATTGTTGCGACCACAACAATAACAGTGGGATCTGCGTCGGTGATCTTTCTTCTATCATTCTTTTCTGAATCAGATTATGAATTAAGGTTTGGCTCTTTGTCTTTGATATCGACCACCAATGATTTTTTTGAGCGACAACCATCGATGTTGTGTTAGGGACTTATGTGGAAATCACATCATTTTCTAGTGCCCTTCTTCATCTTTATGTGACCCTTCTTTTCCTATGGCTTAGACTAGTTTTCAGGAAGTTGTTTGTTGGGGTCATCTTTCTCATACTTTGGTTGTTGCAGATTTTCATATCCGAACTCTCGTTTGTTCTAGTGCCTAAATTTCTGCTTGATTTTAACTACATATCGATACACAACACCGAGTGATGAGATATCCAGAAAATCCATTTTAGTTTGGATGTCTATGTGCAGAGCCCTATGGTATTTCAAAACCAAATGTCGCTCGGAGTCTTTGATACCCAACTTGGTGTGCAAGGTATGGAAGGTATTGGTGAACTCTGACACTATTTGACCCCTCTCTTGTTGCAGTGTGGTCCATCTCATGTATTGGTATTCATAGTTGTCAACAGGGTAATATTATTCCTTGACCGCATGCACAAAAAAATCCCAAGTGGGATCGGCCTCATATATTCCTGACTCCTCTGTGGACTTTGCTCCCAATAAGTTTCCCACCAATGTTTGACATGGGGGATAGCCTTAAGGAGTGTGAAGGTGATCTTTTCCCTGTCAGAAAATTGGTGAACAAAGAAATAACCTTCTAGCATATTTAACCATTTGTCTAGGGAATCCACATCTATTTGACCTTCAAATACGAGAATATCAAAATTAACCTGTACCTTTAAAGGTGAGGTACATCCAAAGTGGCTTCTTGATGAATACATGCATGTTGTTATCGACGGGCATTGAAGGATGTGGTAAAAATTCTCCATCATTTCGTCCCTCTATCGCGTGAGAGCTTGCTCAAGCAACAGATTACTAGAATCTTTTGCTCCATCGTTTTTATTTTCTTCCACCATGGAGGGTTTCTTGGGTGTGCGAGAGTGATTGTAATCAAAAGAGAAAAGGTCAATACCCAACCTGATATACTCGGACCTCGTCGGGGACATGCACTGAAAAACGATCAAGAGGAGCCTACTCTGATACCACCAATTTGAATTATTTTAGGCACGAAATGAGAGCAAAGATATAATAAATAAATGAACAAAGATATCGAAGATATCCAATAATATAATAGAAATGTATTAGAGATGAAACCATAAACATAGAGATACAGTAATACACAATTTTCTATTAATGAGCGAAAATGTACAAAGACTGTAAAAATAAAAGCGGAAGACTCGCTAGAATGGTGGAAACTTATCTCTAAGAAGAGATGTGACGGCTACTCGCATTCACAAGAAGATGATTGTTACAATGAAGATCCAAAGGCCTTTTTAACATAAGTAAAATACAAAACCCTAACCCCAGAAGATGCAAATCCAAAAGGTTTGTGGGCCCTGATGGGGGTAGTTGATACGTCAAATTCTCGGGGGCATAAATTTTGCAGATGATCTCTATTTGGGGCGCTCGATACACCATTGGAAAGGTCTAACAGAGAAGAACGATTTTCAATTGGCCTCGGTTAGTGTTTTGGGCAATCACTTGGGACCCAAATCCCTAAAAAACATCGTTTAGGGCATCAAAACGGCCCCAGAAGTTTGGAACCCGAAAAACTGTTGAAAAACCACCAAGATGGAAAATTGTTTTTTGAGCCTGTGGAATTGGTCGGTGGCCATTGATATCCACCTAGATCACAATATGTGGATAGATTCTAAGGTGCATTTAGTTTCTTGAATCATGAGAATATATGGTTATTTTTTAAGGATCAAATTTATTAAAATTCTTTGTTTGTTGAGGCTATTGAGCCCCCTGATTTTCCAAGAGATACACTTAATTGGGGGTTGGAGGGATCTGCATGGAAATCTTCTGTCATTAGATTGATCCTACTCGAATTTACCAACAATTCATCCAGATCCTGGAGGATTTTCATATTGCATCGACATACTCACTTTTTTCCCTCTTTTATTTACTTAGGAACCTCCCTTGAGACAACATTTTTTATTCCTAGAGTAGAAGTGACAGTGTGCTTACCTTTATTTGCATATGTGGGTTTGGATTTGGATTTGAGTGGAGTTGATTATAGAAGTTGAATCTGCTATTCTAGAATGGATTTGGCTTTCTTTCTGGTGCATGCATCCGCTATTCCGTGGAGATCCAACTCACCTAATTCCATTTCCTATATCTCGTCCACATCCTAGTTCCCTTCCTCTATAGGAACCATTTCTTCATCAATCTCGGCATGCATGTTCTCAGTTCTGGAAGGTTCATTAGCCTTGCCTCTGTTTTCATTGTTGTCTCGATGGGAGGGTGTTTTTGAGGTTGCATGTTGTTAATTCTATTGTTGAGAATGTCCTGCATCATGATCATGCTCTTACATAGAAGATAGTGTCTCAAAAGCGTTGCTTATTTTGGGTCCCTTTAGATTGAGAGGCGATGAAATTTTTCAAAGGGTTTTGTTTTTTTGGGGGACTTTCTTGAACCCTTCCTCATCCTTGGTTTGTGGATTCTTGGTTTGATTGGAGATGGAATTCAAAGGGAAATCCTCGAATAAGTTCCCATGGGCATGGAATTTATGACAACGAAAAGGGATGTACTAATACTCAATGGTTTGGATCCATTCAAAGACTCGCAACCCTAAGAAAATGGAGTTCGGCATGGGTTTTGACACATCTAGATAGACACAGATTATAGTGTAGGAAGTATATATTCCATGCTTGGTGGCTTTCACGATTTTCAAACATAATCCTAAGGTATTTCCAATACCTTCCAGGATTTCTGGATCCCAATATTCCTATGGAAAAGAGTGCAAACGGATCCATACTAGTGCTATAGTGAAATCTTCCTGGGATGGGCTAAATTTTTCTATCCTTAGACGTTGACATAGTTCTGTTGAGTTTCAAAAATACGGTTCATTCTCAAATACCCTTTCATGATCCTCAACATCATTGAAGATTGGAGTAAAGAAGCCTTTGGAGCCCAGTTTTAGCTCGACATCTCTTTTTGGTTTCCATGTTGTCTTTATCCACCACATCAGAGATTTGTTTAGGGCCATAGACCCATGAATTTGTAGAGGTGTGATCTTTCTTATGCTAAATGGTTTCTCTTATTTTGTTGGATTTGATGTCATATTTGGGGGTTTTTCTTGCCTGCGGGATGCAACTTCCTATATGACACGTGGCCTGGTCTTTGATCACTTTAGGGTCTGCCTTCTACGACTATTATGAATGAGGGTCGCACATGTGCTCTTCATTATTTTCATATCTGAGGATTTTGAGAGACAATGGAGTAGAATTTGTTGGATGGTGTGTGGGGTCGCTATTGGATCCTGCTATAATATTGCGGAAGGAGGGAGTCCCTTTGTCGTCATCATTGCTGAGACATCAAAAGATCCTAACCACTAAGAGAAATCAAGTTCAAAGCCAACCAAGTTTCAACAATTCTTATGTATATTGAAATTATAATTAATATTCTTTAAAACACTCAAAATATCTCTTATATCATTAACCCATTATACTTTATAAATTATTTAACATAATCATTGTTGATAAAACTAATAATCATTACCTAGTAATTGTCATTATTGAATTAGTAACAATTACTAATTCATAATCATTACATTAAATGATAATTTACATAATTTATAATTTATAATTTATTACACTAAATATCCTAGGTAAACAAGTTTTTACTCCATAATTCTAATTAATATTCTTTAAAACACTCGAAATATCTTTCCTGACATTAACCCATTATACTTTATATATCGTTTAACATAATCGCCATTAATTTATTAATAAGTATATTCACATTGCTAATAAAATATAAAAAATCCATTAAAAACAAATAATAAAGTGTCTAACAAAACAACATATCAACCCAAAACAATTGGTTTTTTGTTGTAATAAAAAATGACAATACAACCTTTTAATACCTTAACATATTTTACCTTTACAAAAGCAATGCAACTAAACAACATATCAACCCAAAAAAATTGGTTTTTTATTGTAATAAAAAATGACAATACAATCTTTTAATACCTTAGTATATTCTACCTCTACAAAAGCAATGCAACTGGATGAGCAATAATCTAGGGATTCTAGTGATCAATATCTTACATGAGCTAAAAGTCTAATTAATATTAATTGAAAAAATAAAAACAATTCCCATTTCCTTAAAAAAAAATGAGAATTTTCAATGTTGATTTATTAAAAAACAAATTTGTTTATGAAATCCAAAAAAAGTTGACTAAAAAGGAGTTTTACGAATCATAGTTTCACCATATTCTAAATGTTTCATAGTTCCATTCCAATTATGTGTTCCATAGTTTCACCATATTCTAAATGTTTTAACCAAAAAAAAAGTGTTTTGTATGAACTTTATCCAACACGTTGTTGGAGTCAGTGCATAACTAACTATGTCCAATCATAACCATGTATATACGAGTATGTCCATTTATACCAGTTTATGTCATAGCTTAAACATCAACCCTATAGATGGTGACGTGCATGCAACCCTGTAGATGGTGAGTGATACTTATGCTCACACACCGAGGCCCCATTGTGTTTATTATACATATAGAATTAGCAAAAGCAAAGCTTAAATCCAATGGTGTTTTCAATGTGGACATGTAATGTACCAAAAGCCCTTGGTATCCTTTTTGAGAAGAGGGGCCTTCTTTTTGTCTTTTGTTTTGAATATAATATTTTCAGGTTACATCCTTCTTTATTAAAGAGTCTCTTGTGAGACTTGTCTCCTTCTTTACTAAACAGTCTCTTGTGAGACCTATCTTATCAAGTTGGATTTTTTTTTTGAAGCTTCATCGAATCTATTTAAAATTATTTATTTTAGTTTATTAGAAAGAAACATTCATAATCATTGGTTGCATTTCAACAATCCATTAACTATTTTTGGAACATTTACATATCTAGGTCTCTTTTGAATAATCCATTAGTAACATTTGAAATATATCATCAATTCCTTCTTAAATATATCCTCGATGTAAAAGCAAAGGCCATTAACTTTATTCAAAATATATTTTCTTTCCAAATGTTTTCGTCAGGCTCTTTCGAAAGATGGCCATCGACCACTTTCAAAAGATCCACTTGATAGATAGTTAGGCCTATTTAAAATAACATCTTTTGAATTCTCCTAGTAAGTCATCAAGCCAACTCAAAAGAACATATTTTTATTTCCCCTCAAAGGCACTAGTACATTGGGCCTATTTTCCGACAATTTATCGACGCATGTTCGTTGTCATAATGTTTCAAGTACGACGAAGGCTACAACCGGTTTTTCATCATGTCACCTCTGTCGCAATTACAATGATCATGTTTTCATCACAATACAAATGAACACACATGTCATACAATCGACCGATATTGTTCCCAAATCTAGGTTGTTTTCATTGTTGATCTATTGTAAGAGAAACTAACCTACAATGAACGTGCCCCATCAGTTCGTCTCAAATCTATCACATTGTCATCGCTATTATGTCGAATGATCGATGGATGCCCATCGTAATATCGACAAA
Source organism: Picea engelmannii (assembly GCA_009831015.1). Taxonomy (NCBI): domain Eukaryota; kingdom Viridiplantae; phylum Streptophyta; class Pinopsida; order Pinales; family Pinaceae; genus Picea; species Picea engelmannii. Next base: position 1,544,973 of record ML778405.1, read on the forward strand.
TCATCGACGAATGTGCCCCATCAGTTCGTCACAACTCCATCTTGTTTTCATCTCTATTTCGTCGTAAGAGCGACAAATTATCGACTAATGATCCCCACCAATTCATCACAACTCCATCATTTTTTCGTCTCCATTTCGTCATAAGAGCGACTAAGCTACGACAAATTGTCAACAAATGTTCCACAAAAGATCGTCAGGATCTCGTCAAACTATTGATAGGGTATCAACAAATGGGTTGTATTTATGACGGTTACTGGGTGAGGAAGAAAACGTTACGCTAGTCGAACCATCGACGAACAGGCTTGTCAATGGTCTGACGAAGTATTATTCATAAATAAATGTATAGTGTTGCTTCCAATGTATTGTTCCTGTAAGTCTTGACAAAAAGTATGTTATATTTTGATCTTAAAAATAAAATAAATATTGCTAAAAATTATAAAAGTAATATGGAAATCACTACTTGGCACAAGGGTGGGTGTTAAGGAGTGCATACATGCACTTCCTCAACCCCCCACTACCCACCCACCAAGTGTGTGAGGATATACAAAAACACACACATGAACATCCCCACCCTCTTAGGATGAGGATATACAAAAACACACATGGACATCCTTAGTACCCCACCCTCCCATGTTGTGGATATACAAAATCAAACACATAGACATATCATTCCCTGCCACCATAACATTCTATCCTTTTCAAAACAACCAATGGAGAGCATCGCTTCCCTTTCTCCAAAGCTATTTAGTTGAAATTTCCTAATGAGTGCATGAGTTCCATTCATCAAACATATTTGGAATATTATCAAAGACAACCCTTGGCTAGGCTATAGGTCTATGAATTCATACACAATGTTGTGCAATCTTCAAAGAACAATTAGAAACTCCTAAGAGTAGTGTCATAGCACTGACTTAGAACAATATAATCAGTGAGAAACAAGACTATGTACCGAATACAATTTCTTAACATATTTAGGTGAAACCGTTTCATTGTTTTCACATTCAAGTGAGCATGAACAAGCCCACTAGATTGGCATCATAGAGTGGGGAATATGAGTGATGGAAGATTACATAGCTCTAGTATCATCCCTCATGATTTTGAGAACCAATGATGGCTAGGAAGGACCACCCTCCCACGGGTGCCAATATGTCTGGAGAACCAATGATGGATAGGAAGGACCAATGATGGCTAGGAAGGACCACCCTCCCATGGGTGCCAATATGGATGGAGGGCTGAGTAAGACATTGTAGTTGTTGCAGATGTGTGAAAATGGTACCGACCATCATCACACAATCATGATTGTGTTCACCAAAGAGCCATTATTGTGCAAATATAAGTACCATTCCACACTCACCCTTTATATCCTAATTATATACATTAAATACTTTGAAATGGATTGCAATAAAGACA
>ML778405.1:1561299-1581434 GCA_009831015.1 Picea engelmannii
ATATGCACATGTCCCAAAGTCTATTAAACTCATCAATATCAATATTCTCAAGAAATGAGAAAAAGGTACTATACACCAATGCAATTCCGCTACTTCAAATGCAAGAATGCCCCCAATCTAATATAAAGCAAGAAATTAAATCTATTTGTTTCAAAAATTTCACTAAAAGCAATAATGAACTTTCTTAAAACAACGAAACCCAAACCAAAAGTTTTCTTTTAAAGCGAACTATTCAGAAGAAATTTGATCTTTCCCTAAACAATTCTAAAGAAAACACATGCTTTGTAATTGAAAGACACTCAAAGCAAGAGACTAATCCTTCAAAACCAAAAAAAGCAAAGATGGCTATAAGCAACTCAAAGAATGTCAAGCAGATTGTAAACAGATCAATATAGGCTCCAAAAGTTCAATCTAGCTGATCAAAGCAAAACTGGGCATCAAAAAATGACAAGACCCAATCCAAAAATTTTACAGACAAGTTCGCAGCCTAGCAGTATATTAAAGTGCGAGAATTAGGTATTCTCACAGGCTAGACATTGGTAGGGTGTGAGAAGTTCGCACTGAACCTAACAACAGGGTGCGAACATCAATGATTCTCGCATGCCACTAAAGGGTACAGTGCGAGAATGCATGTAAGCACAAAATTTGGAAAAAGGACAAAAATTTTGAGTGAACTTTCAAATCTAGAGAGTCTTGATGGATCTCCCACAGGCTCAGAGACCAGAAAACAAGCAATCAAAGCAAGGGAAACTAGACTAACTAGGAAACAATCTGTTCCCCAGCGGAGTCGCCATTTTTGTTATTGGATAAATCCGTAAGTGCGGACACAAACCGATCTCCCTAGATCCACCTGGATCTAGAACAAAGCAAGACATAACATGACACTTTCCTTAAGTTTTAGATATTGAATTTACTAGTAGGAAGGAACAAGTAACATACCATAGTATCGCTTCCTAGGGTCTTTGTTTCTCCTGCTTTGCTCTGGTGCTCTCGTGAGGTCAAGACCAAGACAACACAAACCAACCAAAGTGATAGCAATAGAATAAACTCAATAAAAACCTATGTATGTGATCAAGGAATCATACAATAAAACACAACAAGCTTTATAGGAAAGAATCATATTACTGTATCATATTAAATGTGAAAGAGAGATTGCAACCATGACCTTGATGTCGTAAGGTCCCTTCCAACTATCCTTTGTTCCCCACACATTTTGACTCCAAGAATTCTGAGAGCATAGATCTGATGATATTCACAATCTATCTTGACAAAGAAAATCTCAAAGCCACTCCAACCAAGATAATAATTCCAAGCCAACCAAAGATAACAAGCTCAAGAACCAACAAAAGCTAACCCAAGCTAACTTTCTCCATGAGAACTCCTCTCCTTTTATAAGTTGAAGAGGATAAGGTGAGGAGGTTAGGATGATCCCACTAAATCATGAAAGCGAGTAAGATCCAAACCATTCGGATGCCACCTCACCATAGAAGGTTCTCCTTCTAGAAGATTCGAGAAAACACTCATTTTTCCCACGTGTAGGCATTCTCGCACCCTAGCTATAGAGAAACGTGTGAACACCTCACACCCTGGCTATAGCGCAACCTGTGAGAATGGGTCATTCTCGCACCCTGCCTATATAGCAACCTGCGAACTTCCTTTTTTATAAGGTTTTTACATAGGAAAATGCAACGTCTTTTCTCAGGAAAAGTTCTTCTCCCTTCTCTCTTTAGGAACTCAGGCCACTGACCCCTCTGAAGGCAATAGATAGGTTTACATCATTAACGATCATAGGGATGACGAAAATAATGTGTAACAATAGATTGTTGATTGGGAAAGTACAGGTGGAGGAGTCAGGGAGTGACATGTGTAACCACTGCAAGGGTGACATGTGGCACGTCTGTACGACTTACATGGAAGGTACAGTGGCAGGTACAATAGGTGTTGATGTAGAAGACACGTGGCTGGAAGATGGTCGAATCAAGCACTGACACATAGCAGTATTGTTGGCATATGGTACGGTGCCACATGGCCAGACATGGGCTGCCACGTGGCACCCGTTCATTGGTTAATGTTTATTGCAAAAGTTATATGGGTCAGTGGGAGTCGAACCCGTGACCTCCATGGGTGGTCGATTTTTCACATAGGCTGGGCTACCATCCTGCCTACATGGTGTTCCTTACCACTATACCACGCTGATTGTATTTAAGTTTGAACTATTGTATATTTGGACGGAGTAAGGGCTAGGGCCTAGCCCCATCCCTCGGTCTCAACACTCAACATATAACTGTATCATATATGTTGGCACGGGTAACTTTTGGCATGTTTATGTTTGGAGTTTTGGCCCAGCCCTTGTTGCATAGAACCTTGCACATACGACCACCCCTTTATTGATGGTTGGTGCAGATAAGGGATTATCCCTGATCGGTTAGGCTAGCCCACCGACCAAGGGACGTAACCACAAGCTTAATGACTGGGGCTAGAATTGTTAGAGCATGTGGATACTAGCCCGAGGTTCCATGAATGTGCCACACAACAAGGAGCAAAACAGTTAGGGGGCTAGCACACCAAGACTTAGCCCCGGGCCACATGGAGGCGCCCCACATGAACAGGGGCATGGAGATGAGGGGGTTACACCCTATATTTTCCATATAGTGGGTTTTACACTATATAATAAGATTTTAAATGGATTTTAGCCTGATATTGGGGGATTTAATCCATTTTTGGAGGATCTTGGGCCCTTTTTGAGGCCAGATCTTAGGGAGAAGTTGGGAGGTGGTTACCAACTTCAGGCCTATATAAACCAGAGGCTCTTGAAGCCATGGGAGGAGGTTCAAAGCAGAGATATGCTGCAGATTTGTTGAGCCAAAGCCACTATTATGCAAGGAAGCTATTGAGGAGTGCACCTTTGTGGGCCATTTCTGGGAGCTTCGTACATTCGTTTTCACTGCCGTCAATTTTGATGGGTTCTTGAGATCTGGAAGAACACAACCAACTCATTTTTGTAATCCATTGGCACTTTCATGATGTACTTGAAAATATTTGAAGAGAAATAATAAATCCCATTGAGACAAAGGCCCGAAGACGTAGGCGAGATTGTCGAATTCCGTTATCACTTTGGTGTTTTATGGTTTTTTGTTCTTCATGCTTATGTTAAGATCTATCTATGTTTATGTGGTTGTCATGTTTCCTCGTTATTTCTTCCTCATTCATTATTTTCCTAAATGGTAATTTAACTCATGCAAGATAACTCAACCATTTTCGTTTAAAAGATCTTTTTGGATCAAGTGGTATCAGAGCTAGTTGACGGTTGTATTTTGAGTTTGCGTGACTACCAAGAAAATGGCATCTATAGAGGGACTTTCTCAAGATGAGAAGGATATGTGAAAAAATTTATTTTCCATGGTCGAGATGGTGAAAGTGTTGTATGAATATTACTTGGAACGAAAGAGATCGGTTCAAGAGACAAATTCAAATAACAACAAAAGTGAAGAAGAATGGAAGGAATTGCCTTCTACACCGAATTCAGAAAACATCTCTAAGGTATGTCGTGGAATTCATTCATCAATTTCACATTGTTCCCATCAAGATGGTTTTTTTGGTGCATTTGAAAAATATACAAGAGGTATAGGTTTGAAATTGCTAACCAAGATGGGATATGAAGGAAAGAGCCTTGGAAATAAGGGCCAAGGTATCGTTAATCCCATAGAGGTTGTGGAAAGGCTTCATTATTTAGGATTGGGATATGGCGAAGAGGATATTGGAGCATTCTCCAAGATGGGCTCCAAAACATTGGAAGCAAGTGATGCTTCAAATGACCAGCCTAAGTCATTACAGGATCCATTCACAAAAGGTGATGGTGTATCACTCCATGATTGTGATAGTGAATGCAAGTCATCTCCAAAGCAAAGGGAATATCAGCAAGAGAGGAATAATGGTCATGATTTTTCCAAATCTCTTTTTGATTATAAAAAACATAATCATGTAATATGAAACTTGTGGAATATGTTTCGATGTACTTTTTGTCATTCACCCTAGCATTGTGTTGCCAAGTGTTGGAAGAGACAATCTTTGTACAGGAAGTTTATGTCAACCAGGAAGGAGACACGACATAAAGAATCAACTCCACAATGGAAGAAAGAGAAGGGCAAACAAGTCTGGATGCCAAAAACTCATTGCACTTATTGAAACAGGGGTGGACATCAAAAGGCTAATTGTTGGAAGCTTAATCTGAAGCTTCGTCCAAAGAGGCACAAAAGGATTGTGCATGTACTCAGAAAGGAAGAGCATTACCAATGAAGCAAGAGGAACACAGTGAAGGAAATAAAGTAGTCACTTGGTTTTTCCAAAAGTGGATGTCACATGTTCATTGTATTTTGCTTCCATTAATGTAATCACACATGTTGAAATGATGACCTCTTATAACATCATTTTTGTACAACATAGTGTTTTGTTTTTATCCTTATGAGTATGTAATCAGTAAGGTCCATTTTTGTAACCTTTTGGAGGACCAAAAGGTCTTTAGTGGGGAGGTGTGATCCAGAATCAGATCTAGAGCCAAGATGGGGTCCAGGAAGGCCTAAAAATCAAAGTTCTCAGAATCTCTTCAAAATGGACATGTATGTATACCCCGTCGATATGAACCCAACGCAAATTGACCGGGCTCAAACAGACGTTGCATGCTCTAGATATCGCGATCTGTTTGTTTTGCCAAACATGCAAAAATTTGATGATTTTATAGTTCGTACAGTCCATACAGTGCCACGTGGCAGCTAACTGTATAGGTCGTACGCCTGTACAAATGACATGGAAGGGTTCATTGGCATGCTGACATGGACAGGTTGTAGACTGGGAAAGTATAGGTGGACGAGTCAGGTAGTGACACGTGTCACCACTGCGAGGGTGACACGTGTCACCACTACGAGGGTGACACGTGTCACCACTACGAGGGTGACACGTGGCACGTCTGTACGGCTTATGTGGCAGGTCCAGTAGATGTTGACATGGTAGAAACATGGCTGGAAGATGGTCAAATCGAGCACTAACACGTGGCAGTAATGTTGGCATATGGTATGGTTCCACATGGCCTAGATATGGGCTGCCACGTGGCACCCATTCATTGGTTAATATTTATTACAAAATTTATATGGGTCTGTGGGGGTTGAACCCGTGACCTCCATGGGTAACCAAGTTTTACGTAGGTCAGGATAACCATCCTGCCTACACGGTGTTACTTACCACTATACCACATCGATTTTATTTAATTTTGAACTTTTGTATATTTGGGCGGAGTAAGGGTTGGGGCCTAGCCCCAGCCCTCGGTCACAAAACTCGACATATAACCATATCATATATGTTGGCGCGGGTAACGTTTAGCGCATTTATGTTTGGAGTTTTGGCCCGTCCCTTGTGGAATAGAGCGTTGCACATACGACCACCCTTTTATTGACGGTTGGTGCGGATAAGGGATTATCCCCAGTCGGTCAAGCTAGCCCACCAATGAAGGGGTGTAACCATAGGCTTAACGACTAGGGATAGAACTGTAAGAGCACGGGGATACTAGCCCGAGGTTCCATGAATGCGCCACACAAATAGGAGCAGAATAGTTAGGGTGCCAGTGCACCAGGACTTAGCTTGAGGCCACATGGAGGCGCCCCACATGACCAGGGGCATGGAGATAAGGGGGTTGCACCCTATATTTTCCATATAGTGGGTTTTACACTATATAATAAGATTTTTAAATGGATTTTAGCCTGATATTGGGAGATTTAATCCATTTTTGTGTTGGTTGTGGAGCCTGATTATCTTCCTGATTCAGAGGTCCTTTCTTTCAGCCGTGTTTATACCCCATGAAGTATTTATACCCCAGAAGTATGTACACTCTTCCACGCGGGGGAGTGCACAGGGGGGGTACCCCCTCTGCGGGGTCCGGGGGACCTATCCCCCCGGCTGGGGGGTCTGGGGGCAAGCGGGCCCCCAGCGGAGGTTCGGGGGCGAAGCCCCCGAAGAAAAAATTGCCTTATAAAAGTATATTGTAATTTCATTGTAAATCTGGACCGTTCATTATAAGGTCGCAGATCTAACAGTAGAGATTATGTTAGGGTTTTTTGCCCTAGAAGGCAACCCTCTTTTATGAGGGAAATGTATTGCGGCTATGGTTGATGGTGAATATTGTATTCTGAGAGAGGAGACTGTGAGAGAAAGAAGAGGAAGTTACAACGGGTTTTGTTGTAGGTTGTATCCCTTCATTTGCTGGATAATAATAAAGGAAGGACTTGGCAATTTCTCTGGTGGACGTAGCCCACACTGGGTGAACCACGTAAATCTGTGTCTCTCTTTTATTGTGTGTCTTCTGTGTTTTGTTTCTGCATTTGTTTTATTTTATTGCTTCGCGGTCTTGTTTTTCTAACATTTTGGAGGATCTTGGGCTCTTTTTTAGGCTAGATCTTGGGGAGAAGTTGGGAGGTGGTTACCAAATTCAGGCCTATATAAACCAGAGGCTCTTGAAGCCATGGGAGGAGGTTCATAGCATAGATATGCTTCAGAATTGTTGAGCCAAAGCCATTGTTATGCAAGGAGGCTATTGAGGAGCGCACCTTTGTGGGCTATTTCTGGGAGCTTCGTACATTCGTTTTCAGTGCCATCACTTTTCATGGGTTCTTGATATATGGAAGAACAAAACAAACTCATTTTTGTAATCCATTGTCACTTTCATGATGTACTTGAAAATCTTTGAAGAGAAATAAGAAAGCCCACTGAGACAGAGGCCTGGAGACATAGGCGAGATTGCCCGAATTTTGTTGTCACATTGGTGTTTTATGGTTTGTTGTTCTTCATGCTTATGTTCAGATCTGTATATGTTTATGTGTCTATCATGTTTCCTCATTATTTCTTCCTCTTTCATTTGTTTCCTAAACGGAAATTTTAACTCATGCAACATAACTCAACCATTGTCGTTTAAAAGATCTTTTCGGATCAGTTGTAGCTAAATGATGGGGTTTCTCTAAAGCCCTTGGGCCCATATTATTTGTTCATATCAATATCTAGTTCAAATAACAAAGCTAATTTTCATGATAATTGTATGTGAGACACAAACATCAAAGGGGTGATATGTTCTTAATAATGGATCTATTGCTTGTAAACATGGAAGTTGTACATAGTTCAACATCTCTTACTTATCACTCATATTACATGCAATCGTCATCCTTGCTCATACAAAGTAAATTTTATGTCTATGTGCTTTGTACATAAATTAATTTAAAAAAACTTGTTTATGTACAGATTTGGAAGAAACATCATCATTGAGTTTAATGTAACTAACTAATGCATGAAATAAATAATACATAATGTAACTATCTAATGACACATGATAAGTAAATGATTTGTACCTTGTCGGAAATTCATTGTGGATCATGGACATGATTTCCCTTCAAACCTGAATTTGTCAAAGACAATAATAGGTTAAATGATTGAATAATAACTAAACATCTATGAGCTTGCATTTGATAAATAGAATTAAATGTTATATGAATGAATAATAATCAAACATGTACAACGCTCTAAAAATACCAAAGGGGAAACCTCATGAATGAGCTCCTCTTGGTTTCAAGAATAATTTATTCTCAACTAAATAGAACAAAACACGTGAGCGTGGAAGCTACTTTGGCCCATCCCCCCCCCTCGCATCACTCTCAATTCCCCATACCAAATCATGCATAACAAGTAGAAAAGAATAATTAAAGGTAAATTAAAGAAAGAAGGTACATGCATACAAAAAATATAAGGTTCAGGCAGAACTAGCAAAAACAAAAAATTGTACAGTCAATAATTTATATTAATAAAATTTGTCCTAAAAAATATGTATAGTCACTTTTTTTTTTGGGTTTCTTCTTTTTTATCAAATTCATGAGTGTATCATCATCACATTTGTCTTGATCTTGCCCTTCAGCTATTGGGTCATGTTCTGCTGCTGGAAGGCGATGGGTCCTCTCAAGCATTCTATTACTTCTAGTAGCAAGACGTGGATATTGATGCACTATAGGGGAGTCTTCATGTTGTCAACGCTCTTATCCTGGATGCTTCTTGAAGGGGCATCTCTCCCATCATCTTACTTTCTTGTCACCCCATCTGGGGTTGGCCCATATTCCCTGGAAAGGATGTGGCACTGATCAGCTAAAGTATATGTCTTAGTGGGGTCCCATTTTTTGTCTAGGATTCCTTGTGTGCCCATGATTCCTTTGTTTTCTAGGGTGTTGGAAAGTTTGTTGTCTGTTCTACAAACATACATTGGAATAAGAGAAGGATGTCTGGGAGGAGAGTTTTTATATCTTCCAAGTTGCTTTCGAGATGCCAAAAATTCACAATCATGTTGATAGGCATTCGTTGTTGTAATTTTATGAGCATATTGATTATTATTTGTGAATCCCCCTCCACCAATAACCCAAAGAATTCTTTGTGCCTGGCTATGACGATACCATGGTTCAAAGCCTGAATTTCCATAGTATTGTTAATGTTCACACCTATATTTCCAACGTATATCCATAACAAGTGGGCATACTCATCTCTGAAGGCTCCTCCAACCCCCGTAGGGCATGGGTTCCCCTTCGACGCTTCGTCAAATTTAAGCTTAATGAAGCCAAGGGGAGGAGGGGTCCATTTATTGGAAGGGGTCAAACGAGGAATTTTGATTTTGTTTTGAGTAGATACGTCAAAGCTAGGAGATATATTGAGTGCCAAGAGGATGTGGAGGTCCCTATGATCCCCTTTTCAGTCCCGAGCAGTCTAGTTTTGGAGGAGAACTGAGTCTTATGACATCTTTGATTCTAATCCAAACCTCCTATATTTCCATCTCCTTTGATTTGGAAATGCATCGATTTATTTCTTTCCATGCTTCCCATAACATAAAACCTCAGAGAAGTTGTCAAGCTCTGTTTACCATTGGTTTGGGGGTAATTTGTTGATTCCAGCCTGATATTGTTTTTGTGATGCTCATTTGATCATGATCATATCATCAAAATATCAGGGCGGCTTGGTCCCAGAGGGTAGAGACACGTGTGCATATGTTGAATAGATTCTCTAAGGTGTCGGCTTGGTTTTTGCACAGAAAGAAAAAGGAGGGACCTGGAAATCCTTTTTTGGTTAGGTTATCCCAAGTAATAATTTTTCGATGAGCTACGAGCCATAGGAACGTTGATATTTTGGGCCATAGTTGTTGCATCCATATTATGTTCTATATTTAAACTTGAGGATTATTTTGGGAGTTTGAAACAATGTGGTATGCCTCTCTGACAGAAAAACTACCACTTGAGTGTTTTCCCCAACGAAGTTTATTAGGTTGGTCACTAGTTTGTATCTTTTGAGAGGTCAAATCCTCCTAGAATGCATAACAATCCACAAGGTTGGGGGAAAAATCCACTGATCTTTCAGGAGCAAGGTTCTCCATTGTTGACGCTCTTATGTGGGGCACCAATAGTGATGGAGATGAGTTTTTTTCTTGTTTTTCATAGTTAGCTTAAATTCATCCAACTCGACCATTGCACCTCCATTTCAACGGTTGTTTCCATGTATCCTCCCAAAAGAGGGAAGATGTCAATTCCTAAACTCCCAAAAACTAAATTTAAGGTGCCTGGATCACGTAGACAAATCCCTCTAGCTAGTTTTGGAAGGTAGATTATGGACCAAGAAACAAGGGCCCATTTCCTTGACATTTTGTGTCCTCCCCATAGGAAATATCTTTTCATGTTGCGGATCTCCTTAAGGATATATTTTGGAGAAACAAGGGAAAAGAATAGGTATAGGGGCATAGCTTGTAGAACATATTTTACTAGCACTAACTGTCCAGCTAGGTTTAGAGAACGAAATGCCCAATTGTCCAGTTTTTTTGTCAGTCATGAGAGTAAATCCTCCCAAGAAGCTTTCTTTAGAGAATTTTGCACAAAGGGAGCCCCCAAATATTTTGAGGGAAGAGTACTTCTTTGAAATCCTAGTGATTCATTAACGTTTCCAACTCTTGCATGAAGTCTTGTAGTATCTATTTGAAGGCCATTACTTCACAAATATTTGGAGTGCCCATGAACATAGTATCATCCAAAAAATGTTGGTGGGAGCTTGGCATGTTTTTCCCATGGAGTTGAAGTCCTTTCACTCATCCTTCAATTGTTGAAGCTTTGATGTGCCTGCCCAAACCCTCTATCATTAATATAAAGAGGGAGGGGTAGAGGGGATCCCCTTGCCTTATGCCATGAGTAGGAGATAAGGGTTTGGAGGGGGAACCATTGATGAGGATAAATAAGAAAGAAGAGGAGGTTAGAGACATTACCCGATGATTCCAATATTTTTCAAAGCTAAAAGCTATAAGGAGATGTTCAATGTATTGCCATCTTAGTTTATCAAAGGCTTTTGACATATCTAGTTTTATCAGCATGCCTAGTTTTTTCAAGGTTTTCAAGGATTGAATCATTTCATGGGAAAGGATAATGTTGTCTAAGATTTGTCTACCTTCAACATATTCAGATTAATCCTAGGATATGAGGTTGGGAAGGAGAGGTTTGAGATGATTCACAATAATTATGGTGATAATTTTGTAAACAACATTGATCCTCTAGTTTGTCTTCTTTGGGTATTAGAGTGAGAAAGGTAGCATTTAGAGCAGGAAGGACATTTAGGTGAGTTATTGATTCCTCCACTATCTCAAGGACGTTGTTTTTAATGATAATCTAGTAAGCATTGAAAAACTATGTAGTGAAGCTATCAAGGCTAGGGGATTTACTTTTGGTAATATTGAGAACAGTTGTTTCCACCTCCTCCAAGGTGATCTATTACATCAAGGCCTCATTTTGTTCAATAGTGACTAGCTTGGATATGTGCTAAGTGATTCTATCAATGGTTAGATGGAGGTTGGTCTGTGGTTCCTCCATGAGAGTACTAAAGTATTGAGTTAATTCCTCTTCGATTTTTGCTTCATGAATGGAAAATTTGGATCCATTACTTTCCTTTAAATTTGTTATCTTGTTGTGGTGCATGTGTTGAACTATAGAGCTGTGAAATGTTTTTGAGTTTCTCTCCCGATATTGGAGCCAACGGACCCTATATTTTTGTCTCCATAACTACTCTTATTGTTTAAGGATACTAGCTAATTGGGTATTCAAATTTGCTTCTCTCATTTTCAGTTCATTGGTTCTGCTAGTTGAGATGATGCATTGCTTAATAAGTTTGATTTGGTGTTCAAGGTCTTGCTTGGACTTGAAAATATCTCCAAATTCTTCTATGTTCCATTATTTGAGGTGAAGCTTAAGGTTTTTAAGGTGTTGTTGGAACTTATATATCAGAGTGTGATGGGATATCAATGCCTCTCTCCACCACTGCTCCATGTTTCTCTGGAAGGAGGGATGATCAAGACAGAATGCTTCGAATCTAAAGGGATGGTTCTTTGGGATGGATTTGATGTCGATTTCAAGGCATATCGGCCAATGATCAGACCCGGAGGAAGGGAGAATGGAAGCCTCAATCGTTGGTCCTCTAAGAAGGAGTGAGTCTGAGAGAAGGAAGCAATCAAGTATGGAGGATGTTTGATGATTTCCACCCCTACGATTGTTCCATGTGTGAATATTGTTTGTTTTTTCCTAGTCAACCAAGTACAAGGCACAAATCATCTCTTTGAAACTGTCTAATTCATGATCCAGTCATTGGATTCCTCTGTTTTTATCGGTCAAGGAAGTGATCATATTAAAGTCGCATTCACTAATCCATTGGTGGGTTCCAACCAGTTTTTGAATATTGCACAAAGAATGAAGGAAATCAATGTTTCCCCTGTCAGCTAGGGACCATACACGTCCGTGATGAACCCTGAATCCGTTGAGGCCATAGGTTGAAAACGGGAATAAAGAGTTCATTTGGTTGAAAAGAATCTAGAGAGAAAAACGTCCCTGAGTTTCCAAAGCAGAGCCAGACCTCATGAGGCACCTTCTGCATCAATGGCTATGTAGCTACAACTTGACCAACACTTGGTTGCCAGTATGTGGATAGATTTTGAGGTGTATTTAGTTTCTTGAATCATGAGAATATATGATTGGTTTTTAAGGATCAAATTCATTAAAATTATTTGTTTGTTGGGGCTATTGATCCCACTAATGTTCCAAGAGATACACTTAATTGGGGGTTGGAGGGAGTTGCATGGAAATTTTATGTCATTAGATTGATCATGCTCGAATTTACCAACAATTCACCTAGATCCTGGAGGAATTGCATATTGCATCGATGTCCTCACTTTTTTCCTTCTTTTATTTGCTTGGGAACCTCCCTTGAGACAAATTTTTTTATTCCTAGAGTAGAAGTGACAGTCTGCTTACTTTTATTTGCATATGTGGGTTTGGATTTGGATTTGAGCGGAGTTCATTAGAGAAGTTGAATCTATTATTCTAGAATGGATTTGGCTTCCTTTCTAGTGCATGCATTTGTTATTCCTTAGAGATCCAACTCACCCAATTCCATTTCCTCTACCTCGTCCATATCCTAGTTCCCTTCCTCTATAGAATCCATTTCTTCATCAATCTTGGTATGCATGTTCTCAATTTCGGAAGGTTCCTTAGCCTTGCCTCTGTTTTCATTGTTGTCTCAATGGGAGGGTGTTTTTGAGGCTCCATGTTGTTGATTTTGTTGTTGAGAATGTCATGCATCATGATCATGCTCCTGCATAGAAGATAGCATCTCAAAACTTTTGCTTATTTTGGGTTCCTTTGGATTGAGAGGAGATGAAATTTTTCGAAGGGTTTTGTTTTTGTTGGGGACTTTCCTGAACCCTTCCTCATCCTTGGTTTGTGTATTCTTGGCTTGATTGGAGAGGGAATTCAAAGGTAAACCCCTGAATAATTTCACATGGATATGGAATTTACGACAACAGAAAGGGATGTGCTCATACTCAATGGTTTGGATCCATTCAAAGACTCGAAACCCTAAGCAAATGGAGTTCGGCATGGGTTTTGACACATCTAGATAAACACAGATTCTATTGTAGGAAGTATATCTTCCATGCTTGGTGGCTTCCACGATTTTCACAAATGATCCTAAGGTATTTCTAATACCTTCCAGGATTTTTGGATCCCAATATTCCTGTGGCAAAGAGTACAAACGGATCCATACTAGTGCTGCAGTGAAATCTTCCTGGGATGGGCTAAATGTTTCTCTCCTTAGACGTATATAGAGGCCTGTTGAGTTTCAAAAATATGATTCATTCTCAAATACCCTTTCATGATCCTCAACATTGTTGAATATTGCACTAAAGAAGCCTTTGGAGCCCAGTTTTAACTCAACATCTCTTTTTGGTTTCCATCTTGTCTTTATCCACCAAATCAGAGATTATTTTAGGGCCATAGACCCATGAATTTGTAGATTAAGGTGTGATCTTTCTTATGCTAAATGGTTTCTCTTATTTTTTTGGATCTGATGTCATATTTGAGTGTGTTGCTTGCCTACGAGATGCAACTTCCTATATGACACATGGCCTAGTCTTTGATCACTTCAGGGTCTGCCTTCTACGACTGTTATGAATGAGGTTCGCACCTATGCTCTTCATTATTATCATATCTAAGGATTTCGAGAGAGGATTGAGTAGTTTTTGTTGGATAGTGTGTGGGGTCGCTATTAGATCCCGCTATGATATTGCGGAAGGAGGGAGTCCCTCTGCCACCGACATTGTTGAGACGTCAAAAACCCCTAACTACTAAGAGGAATCAAGTTCAAAGTCAACTAAGTTTGAACAATTATTATGTATATTGAAATTCTAATTAATATTCTTTAAAACACTCAAAATATCTCTTATATCATTAACCCATTATACTTTATAAGGTATTGAACATAATCATTACTGATAAAACTAGTAATCGTTACCTAATAATTGTCAACGATGAATTAATAACAATTACTAATTCATAATCGTTACATTAAATAATAATTTACATAATTTAATTATGAACTAATAACAATTACTAATTCATAATCATTACATTAAATAATAATTTACATAATTTATAATTTATTAGACAAAATACCCTAGGTAAACAAGTTTTTACTACATAATTCTAATTAATATTCTTTAAAACACTCGAAATATCTCTCCTATCATTAACACTCGAAATATCTCTCCTATCATTAACCCATTATACTTTATATATTGTTTAACATAATCGCCATTGATTTATTAAAAAGTATATCCACATTGCTAATAAAATATAAAAAATCCATTCAAAAACAACATATCAACCCAAAAATTTGGTTTTTTATTGTAATAAAAAATGACCATACAACCTTTTAATACCTTAGCATATTCTACCTTTACAAAAGCAATGCAACTCGATGAGGAATAATCTAGGGATTATAGTGATCAATATCTTACATGAGCTAAAAGTCTAATTAATATTAATTGAAAAAATAAAAACAATTCTCATTTCCTTAATTGAGTATATTGCGTAACGTAATCAAATGTTGATTTATTAAAAAACAAATTTGTTTATGAATTCCAAAAAAAATAAAAATAAAAAAGGAGTTTTACAAATCATAGTTTCACCATATTTTAAATGTTTCATAGTTCCATTCCAACTATATTAACAAAAAAAAAGTTTTGTATGAACTTTATCCAACACGTTGTTGGAGTCAGTGCATAACTAACTCCAAAAAGTTTTGTATGAACTTTATCCAACACGTTGTCCATTCATAACCATGTATATATGAGTATGTCCATTTATAACCATGTTTATAGTAGTTTATCCATTAGGAGTCATAGCTTAAACATCCTATAGGTGTCGTGCATGCAACCCTCATATTTGATGGAGGCCCCCATTGTTTATTATACATTTAGATTTAGCAAAAGCAAAAGGTTAAATCCAATGGTGTTTTCCACGTGGACATGTAGTGTACCAAAAGCCCTTGGTATCCTTTTTGAGAAGAGGGGCCTTCATTTTTCTTTTGTTTTGAATATAATATTTTCAGGTTACATCCTTCTTTATTAAATAGTCTCTTGTCAGACTTGTCTCCTTCTTTACTAAACAGTGTCTTGTGAGACCTATCTTATCAAGTTGGAATTTTTTTTTTAAGCTTCCTCAAATCTATTTAAAATTCTTTATTTTAGTTTATTAGAAAGAAACATTCATAATCATTGGTTGCATTTCAACAATCCATTAACTATTTTTGGAACATTTACATATCTAGGTCTCTTTTGAATAATCCATTGGGAACATTTGAAATATATCATCAAATCCTTCTTAAATATATCCTCGATGCAAAAGCAAAGGCCATCAACTTTATTCAAAATATATTTACCTTCCAAATGTTTTCGTCAGGCTCTTTCAAAAGATGGTCATCGATCATTTTCAAAAGATTCACTTGATAGATAGTTAGGCCTATTTAAAATAACATCTTTGATAAGCCATCAAGCCAACTTAAAAGAACATATTTTTATTTCCCCTCAAAGGCACTAGTACATTGGGCCTATTTTCCAACAATTTACCAAAACATGTTCGTCGTCACATTGTCTCAAGTACGACAAAGGTTACAACCGGTTTTTCATCATGTCACCTCTGTCACAATTACGATGATCATGTTTTCATCACAATACAGATGAACACACATGTCGTGCAATCGACCGATATTGTTCCCAAATCTAGGTTGTTCTCATCGTTGATCTGTCGTAAGAGCAACTAACCTACAACGAACGTGCCCCATCAGTTCGTCTCAAATCTATCACATTGTCATCACTATTATGTCGAATGATCGATGAATGTCCATCGTAAGATAGACTAATGTGACCCATCAGTTTGTCACAACTCTATCATGTTTTCATCTCTATTTCGTCGTAAGAGCGACAAATTATCGACTAATGTTCCCCACCAATTCATCACAACTCCATCATTTTTTCGTCTCCATTTCATCATAAGAGCGACTAAGCTACGAAAAATCGTCAATGAATGTTCCACAAAAGATCATCAGGATCTCGTCGAACTATTGATAGGGTATCGACGAATGGGTTGTATTTTCGACAGTTACTGGGTGAGGAAGAAAACGTTACGCTAGTCGAACCATCGACGAACATGCTTGTCGATGGTCTGACGAAGTATTATTTATAAAAAATATATATATTGTTGCTTCCAATGTATTGTTCTCGTAAGTCTTGACAAAAATTATGTTATATGTTGATCTTAAAAATAAAATAAATATTGCTAAAAATTATAAAAGTAATATGGAGATCACTACTTGGCACAAGGGTGGGTGTTAAGGAGTGCATACATGCACTTCCTCAACCCCCCACTACCCACCCACCAAGTGTGTGAGGATATACAAAAACACACACATGAACATCCCCACCCTCTTAGGATGAGGATATACAAAAGCACACATGGACATCCTTAGTACCCCACCCTCCCATGTTGTGGATATACAAAATCAAACACATAGACATATCATTCCCTGCCACCATAACATTCTATCCTTTTCAAAACAACCAATGGAGAGCATCACCGACCTTTCTCCAAAGCTATTTAGTTGAAATTTCCTAATGAGTGCATGAGTTCCATTCATCAAATGTATTTGGAATATTATCAAAGGCAACCCTTGGATAGGCTACAGGCCTATGAATTCATACACAATGTTGTGCAATCTTCAAAGAACAATCAGAAACTCCTAAGAGTAGTGCCATAGCACTGAATTAGAACAATAGCATCAGTGAGAAACAAGACTATGTACTGAATACAATTTCTTAACATATTTAGGTGAAACAGTTTCATTGTTTTCACATTCAAGTGAGCATGAACAAGCCCACTAGATTGGCATCATAGAGTGGGGAATATGAGTGATGGAAGATTACATAGCTCTAGTATCATCCCTTGTGATTGTGAGAAAATAGGGTCTGGAGAACCAATGATGGCTAGGAAGGACCACCCTCCCACGGGTGCCAATATGGATGGAGGGCTTGTTGAGTAAGACATTGTAGTTGTTGCAGATGTGTGGAAATGGTACCGACCATCATCACACAATCATGATTGTGTTCACCAAAGAGCCATTATTGTGAAAATATAAGGACCATTCCACACTCACCCTTTATATCCTAATTATATACATTAAATACTTTGAAATGGATTGCAATAAAGACACCACATGATAAACTCGTTAAGTAAAATTGTCAATCCGTTAAAATAAAAACATATTTTTTTAGATGAGTTTAGCTTGATTTATCTTATCAAACTCCATTTCCAGAACCCTATGAGAAATTGTCTGGTGATGATAAAATATTTATTTTAGTTTAATAACTAGAGGGAAAAGGTCCACAACTGAACAAAATACGGCCAAGCAATTTTAACCAGTCTAGCATTTGGAAAAGCTTCCATTCCTAGTGAATACATTGTACCAAGCACAAACATTCAAGAATTGTTTTTGCTGAAAGTGTTTTAGAAGCATGCCAATTGTATTCATATGGCCATAAAATTTATGGGCCATCTTGAGGAAAATTTCCTTGACCAAGATAAAAAAAGATGGTTGTGTAATATTTCTAGATGGATTTGATTGGAAGTTTTTCATTCTATGAAAGGTTATAAGGGTTGATGCAAGAGTTATGGTAGCCTGAGAACTGAGTCAAAATATCATGAGAAATGAGGTTGTCTATAAAAAAGGAAGTCTAGCAACTGAGGAAAAAAATGTATCCCTTAGGATGTGTTTCTTGAACCAATGCTTGGACTTGTAATAATAAGAAGAATAAAAGCTCACCTATACACATCTTAGAGTAGGAACCCATAATAATCTCAGTATGTTAAGTATCCAATGTCTTGTCAAATTCCTTCTTGGCCAACATTTGTTGTTGCTATGGCTATTGATCTAGCGGAGAAGAAGGAATTTCCTTGAGATGGATTTTTAAATGATATAATATCGTGTTCTTTGCTTCCATGTATCTGTAACAAATTGCTTGATCAAGAGTCACAACAACGAAACTATGGCTTGATCGAGAGTCACCGTAATACTTTTAGATATAGATAATGAGATCTCATCAAGATATGGTGGAAACAAAAATGTAGACATTACATGTGTAATAAAGGGATTATTTGGTACACATTACACTAATAGGTTCTTGCCTCTTTATCTTGCTTACTTTCTAGTCGCAATATTATAACAGGGACTTAGAACCTTTTGTCTTCATGTCATTGGTTCTAACGAATGCTCCTATGTTTTGGCGAACTAATCCCAACCTAGGATTTGATCCCCACATATGAACAACTCTCTTCCTTATCTCACACAAGTCAAATTGATTTTAAATCCCCTTCTATATCATGAATGTGTGCCAATAGGAATTTCCAATACATGGGCCACATCGTTAATATGGAACCGCCGCACTAGTGGAACACAGGCATCATCCCCACCTTCCTTCAACATGTCACTCTAAGAATACAACCCACTCTTCCATTCTCATCTTTCACTTTCCAAAACCTGGAACAAAATCTTTATTTCACATGTTTGATCCATGGGAAAGTAAGGAACAGAGGGGAAACAATAGAGCAATGACCCATTTCAAAGATTTGGGAAAATGTTTGATTCTGCACAGGTGTATCCGATCGGATATAGATGAGTGGTTGATCCAAGTTACTTGTCATATTTCAGTGTAGCATCAATGTTTGAAAGGAGTTCGACCTTTTCATTAGTCAAGATCGACCTTAAGATAGAGAGAGGACTTTTCCTGATCTGGGGAGGTGCAATGTGAATGCATGCTCGAAGCGTTTTGGAACGTAGTGATAGATACCGTATCTAATAGACTCAACTTGTTAATGTGTCTCGAGTGATATGTATCAATATTGTGTATGTAATAACCCAAAATGGCTTGCTTTCAAGGTCTATCTTGATTGATTAAAATGAGGGAGAGGGGAAACTAGGTATGGGTAGGACCTCTAGATGTATTAAATTGATCCCACTAGTTCGTTAAACCATACATGTATGAATCAAAATCATTCTGAACCGAGTCTAGTATCTACATATTAACCACAATGCTAGATCAACATGCCACAGAAAAGAGATATGACAACGAACTATTAGCTAGTTCGTTGACCCGGTCTAAGACGAGAATTCATTAGGTTGCGACTACATTTCATCACTCTTGACAACATGCATGACAGTGATAGTATTATTATGCATGTAATAGTGAACTATCCTCTCCTTGTCTTAATGAAAAGGTCGAGTGGGATTTGATCTTTAGAGTGGGAGTGTTTCACCTCATGGTGAATCCACTATTCAATCTACTCTCACCTCTATAACTTGATCTACCAATGTGAGTGGTGCTAGGTAACTCCAATTGATTGAATAGTAACTACTGCTAATAGTTATGGATCAATGAGGTTAACAAAGTTAACAACTAGATCATACATCGGTGGTTCCTTTAATTCTACAAATGGTACTAATGGTGGTGAATAAATTATGGGTGGAATTGGAATTAGATACAATGTTATTGGCTAGGAGGATGCAACCATACTAGGAACGGGGAGGTATTCTTGGCAAGATGGTGGTGAAGAAAAAAGTTGTTATGGGTCTTTAATAATCTTAACTTTATCAATTTTAGTTGAAACAATATATGGAACAACATTTAGTGTCTAGGAATAGGTCCTAGCCTAAGTTGGTGTGGAAGACTTATATGCAATTCTAGTTCCTTCCCCTCACTCTATTCAAGAATTTGTTAGATAACCATAGCCCACTACATTCCTTTCACCCATTGAAGATTCAATTATAGATCCAGTCTCTTAACCAATTGATCTAGAGCATATTTATCGTGTTTCAATTCCATCCTCATCTATTGTAGTAGAGTATTTTGTGCCTCCCCTTTGTCGTTGGATCAATTATAATGAGCATAAGTACACCTCTTTATCTACATATGAATCTTCCGTTCAAACTCTAATTGGATAAAAAATAGGAAAAACTTCTTGGCATGGTGAATAAACTAGAACAACATCTCAATATTTCCCTTAATAAACTAGGCATCAAACTACCTTTGTCTCTATCCATTCATGCTCTTGCCAAAGAATCTCATGCACATGCCTTTACTGCTTCCTTTAATGGATCCATTGTTGGTTCTCAAAATTCCCTTCCTTTCTATTGTTGGCTCTACAATATAGAGGTGC
>ML778406.1:0-26631 GCA_009831015.1 Picea engelmannii
ATCCATCCAGCTCTATCAAAAGTTGTGGGAACCACTTATGATATGTATCATCAGATTGAACAAGCTGAAGCAGGAGAACAGCTAGCTAATGCGTTGTATAGGATAAAGAAACAATTTCAATTTTGGTACGCCTTCAAAGCACTAAGACAGCTTCCAGCCCTGAATTCCTATGGACAGGTTGAGGCCATAGTTTAAATATTTTATGTAACCTGGTTTGCATATATAAATAGAAAATAGAAAGGAACCATCTAATTTACAAAAAAAATAAAAATTATATTCATAATTCTAAATTAAAGCAGTTCAATTCTCCATCACGTATAACATTAATGTTCTACTAATCCATACTTATTCAAAACTTTAACATACAACAACTAAACAAGGCGTAGAGTCTCACGGGCCTTTGGGTATGAAAAATTCCTTTAATTGGGACAACATAATAAAAAACACTTTTGATTATAATTCCGGCAAAATTGATGTTGTAGATTCTTCTTTAATAGGAACAATAAAAATTAAAAAGATAATCATTCATAGAAAATAGAAAGATAATCATTCTCGCGAAAGTGTTATCCAAATTTGTGATTTTACTCTTGATGAAATAGAGTGTTGAATGTTTCCTGGATAGCCAAAAACATGGAAGATGTCTAAGAACTGTGCAATCTAATTACAACAAGCAGATACAATGTCAAAGTTTCAAACAGTTATGTCAATATAATTTTCATGAATGGTATAATATAATTTTCATGAATGTTATGATATGTGAAAATGAGAATTGATAATAAGTAAATATAACGAATAAAACTTTTTATAAATAAACCTTTAACCTTTTTTTTTCCTTTTTAAAATAATGCGACATTCTTTAACTTTTTATAAATAAACCTTCAACTTTATTTTTTTAAAATACTGTGGACATTCTTTACTGTTTTACTAATTTATAATAAAACATTGTGAGCATTCTTTATTAACTTAATTACTTTGAAAAAAATAAAACCCTTTAATATAATTCTTTCATGGCAGACAATCACATGTAAAAGAGTTCTTAAACTTAAAAATGGATTATATCTTGAGTTATAATTGAAATTCCATAATTTATAATAAAACATTGTGCGCATTTTTTATTAGTTTAACTACTTAGAAAAAAATAAAGACTTTTAATATAATTCTTTACAATCACATGTAAAACAATTTTCAAACTTTTAAAAAATTACATCTTGAGTTATAATTGAAATTCCATAATAAATTAAGAAGAAATTCTATTAACATATTCAAATATTCCATTAACAGAGAAAATCATGATAATTTCAATTCAACAACACGAGACTTCATACAAAAAAAAATAGAGGTATATAAATTCCACAACAAAACGAATGTGCATGTATACAAAATATAAATCTTTTATTTAGTCACAACTACCTTCACTATATTGAGTAGTATTCAATTCTAAAACCATATACAGAGGACCCTCTACTTTCAGTCATTGGACCAATTAATTATGTTTGAATGAGTGGAGATGCACCAACGATAACAATACTACGATGAGTAATGCCTTAAATAAATTAATCTGTGCCAAGAACTTATATAAGCCGTCAAATATACAAAATTAAGCACCGTAACTGTAACATCTTGTTATATTGAGATCATTTTATCGACTTATTTTTTTAGGACACTTTCGTGTGAGTGATCCAGTTTTAGTACATGGTTTTTTTTTCGATTATGGATTTTTATGATGATGTTGATGGTTGTGATTTATTGTTGTTTGATATATATGTATTGAGAGATGCTATTGACGAGTTTACATGAGTGTGCATGGCACGTGCTAGATTGTGGATGCCGATGACATCATTGAAACTCCTTGGGCTTTGGATTGAGTTAGGGAGTGTATTGTGTTTTGTTTGAGTAATTCATTTTACACATATGTTTCATATGATTGATTTAGTATCGTTATGTATATGGATCAGTGACAATGTTTTTTCAATGGATGGAGGTTGAGGATGCTTGCTAATTTAACTCACATAAGGAGTAAAGGGGCCATGCAAAGAAACCAGATATTGAAGGTTAGGTGTAACAGTGTCCCTGTCACAGCCTAATAGCACTCTTGTCGTGGCTTGAATTGTAGGTTAACGATTACCTAGTTCGAGAGGTTCACGATGTTCTGAGGGAAGACTAAGACAGTCGCTCATTAAGATTCTAAGGGGCATGCAATAAGGTAGAGTCCTTATTCTCTATAATCCCTTAGTCTCTCACAAGATCGTTTGAATGGAGTGATGACTCCAAGGGTTAGACAACTACCAAAAACAGTCAAATGCGAGTGACACCCTTCGCACACGAAGTTGCATCTTGAAGGCCACGTCGCGTAGATAAAACTTGAATCAATGAATCTAGGTGGCCTAGAAAACTTTGAAAACATAATTATAAACTTTGAAAATATTTAGGCATTGATGAATTTAAATAATTAATTAAAGAATGAATTTATTAATTATAAATCCCAAATAAAATTCTAAATCTATTTAAAAAAAAATGAAGCCTAAGTCTAAGTTTTTGCAAGGAGAATAAAATAAATTATTAACTAAATTAAAAGGGAAGAGGTAAATCAATTTTAAGAATTAAGAAAAATGAAATAAATCTAAAGATTTGATTTAATACACATGTGTGCAAGAAAATACCAAATTGAAATTTTAAAATAATAAAGGAATAAAGCATGAGACAGTAGGTGTACATATAGAATGGTATATAGAGTCTAGCTACCACTAGTCTAACTAGAAGAAGATTCCTATTTTAACTTTAACTTAGGAGTCTCTCATTAAATGAGAATCTAGGGAGTAAAGAGACTACTAGGACCTATTTAAGGAGCACATTTGGTAAATGGGAGGAAAAGTAACTTTTAAATAATAAAAAAATATGTAATTACTTGTGCAACTCGGGGAGAGGGTGGCAAGTGTAACGGAGAATAATCCTAATTTATTAAATTAAAAACCAATTTGATTGTGCATGCGGGGAGGTGTCAGTAAGGAAATTCCTATAAAAAAAAATGGTCTAGATAAGAAATGGATCATCACTGGTTATTGGCAAAATTATGCTACCGAATAATTTTTGATTGGTTTTACTTGTGAGAGTTGATATACCCACCTTGAGATACCCAGCTTGAGATAGAGTGGTGGCTTTACCTTGCGAGGCAAGCTTGGAGCTAGAGTATTTCTGGTTTTGCGTGCATGGCTCCTTTGCGGCTCGGGGGTAAGGGGAAGAAAAATACCACTAGCATTGGCTCAGAGGTACCGATGAAATCCTCAGAATTAACAAGTCAAGGAGCTAAGCGCGATTTTGAGTGGAGTTCTTGGGCAATATCAATCCTCCTCAATGTCAGATTATTGGTTACGATACTCAAATTTGTGTATTGTTGTTTAAAAATTTGTGAATATTGTTGTTAATCCGTACTGAGGAAAATCAGGATATTATGGGAATTTATATTGAAATTTTTAATTGAAATTGTTGTAGATATCAATACATGTGATAGTCGTAATTCGAAACTGTAAATTGGGTGGATGCTAGAATGATATCCAATCTCCATCATACTTATAGAATGGTCGATTAGCTAAGACCGATCTGGAGAATGTATTTTTGTGATCTGGCCGTGATTTTTTATATATGCTTCTCTAGTAAAATATATGATGAAATGTATAGCGATTTTATTTGTTTAATTGGCATTGAAACCCACTACAATTGTGTTGAAATTCTAATTTTGGATTGACAAGATCTTGGATGGTTTCATGAATACTAGAAATGATAATTTGATGCATGTGGATATATATCTGTGTGTAACAATTGCGAAATTACTGGTCATTGCGTTTGGAATGCTCATGAGAGTTTTCTTTTAACTTATTTAAATTGTCAATAGAAACCATATAATTGTGATTTAAACTAGCTCTCTCCTGTAGAGAATTTCTTCGAGCGATTTGAACGAGCCCTCTCCTGTAGCGATTTACCTTATGTTGGGTCCGTAGTAGTAACCATTCGTTGCCCCATTTCAATTTGTTTTAGCTTGATTAAAATCTTACCTCTATATCGTTGGAGCCCTTTTCGCTGTTTCCCTTTAATTTCATAGGCGTTTGAATGGATTATTGTTAACCAATGCACTTTAAGTGCAAGCTAGAGTTTTCGCTACATAATTTATGACCCCTTTGGAAAATTTTAGAATTAGAACTCTCTAGATATGCCTCGAATTTTTATTTGTAACCCGATTCCCTTCAATCGCCTTTGTTATTTTGGGCCATCGTTAAGACGCTTCATCGATTTGCTTACTTACTGCTAGAGTTTCTCAAGTGAATTTTAACTTCTCGATCGCTGCCCTTGTTGTCATTGAGACTCGATGTTTTTTATTTTCAGCCACGATGGAAGCCTTGGAATGGCCCAAACTGCTCTCGAGAAGAACACTAGTTTGTATATCTGGAATTGGGCATAGGATCTTGAAGAAACCAGTTCAATTCGTTTCTTGTTGACTGTAGGGGGGTCGCACTACGGGCGTAGTGCGCGATGATTGTTGCTCATTTCGCGCAGGCCCTTGTCCACAATGAATTGCTTGAGTTTGGACTTTGACTTAAACCCCATTTCAATTTTGGTTGACTGGTTTTACTCTATCCCATGTGACTGTAGCTGACTTTATTTTTAAATTCCTTGAATATTTATTGATGTGTGCGGTGCTTCTTATGTTTATGATTTGATTTCACTCTCTTAAAATTTGAGGTGAGTTTGTTGATCAGTCTGCATGAATTTAATCGAAACATCTGGTAGTCTAAGGTCATGCTAGTGACTGTCCACGGGGTGTTAACTGAGAATCTAAGGATATCCTTTGATTAAGTTAATTACCGATTGCTCACATATGTTCATTATCTTTAATGACAAGCAGTACATCTAGTGCATGTAATTCGTCCCTCGTAATGGATGTTTGTCTTACCACTTCTACTAGTGTAATAGAGTATTCATGATGTTGGTGATTGGGTTGGATTACAATTGGGATGCGATAACCATTGAGAAGGAAATTCCGTATGCTCTTGGCCTTATGCATTTTACTTGACTGCACAAAAATCTTTGTTTGTTAGATTATTTAATAACATATATTAAAGATACAATTTGCTAAGATAAGTATCATTGTTTTATTGAACAATTTTTATTCAGTTATTAGATTAGGTTGAAAATGGTGATCATCATGCTAATTGATGATAGAAATGATGGTAGTACTTTTAATTATTTAGAATTTGAGTGAAATGAGAATTTACAAAAGATATTAATGAGAAGTGTCTAGATGTCACATCGACTAGAATAATCCATTGGCGCAAGTTGCGCAGTCTTTGGTAATTAAATAAACAATACCATATTCACCCAATCAGGATTAATGACATAATTAAATTGTTTTAAGGTTAATAACCTTTAGCGCTTAGTGAACTGGGTTATTTTTGCATGAGATCAACTTTACTTGTATTCTTAGAAGGATTCTTAGAAGGAAGTTTCTGATTAAATTAGCCTTATTGTGCAACAACAAAAATAATAAGTATAGCGATGGTTAAACCCTCCATCCTGTGGGATTGATAAAGTCTTGAGTGTTAGTTTAGTAACCCTGATTTGATTGTAAAAGTTATAGATTTAGAATAGAGATAGAGTAATGTTTGTTTTGACTTTTAATGATTTCTCAATCTCAAACTAGCGCCACTCGTTGTGCACTTAGTCAATTATACTTAGTCAATTATACTTTGATATGAGAAAAAATATTTAACAAGTTAACACTCGGACATCATAGTGTAATAGATGTAGTTATATAAGGTTTCTTAACCTAGTCCCCATATATGATTGATATGATGTTGCTATGATGTGTAGATAATAAAATTCTTAAGTAGTAATGTTGAATATAATAATGATGATTAGAATTGACTCTCTATTTGATATTAAGGTTTTACTTATGTTTTTGTGGTTCTTATTATTCTTATGTATTATTCTCGCACTCTTTGTACTTGACTATTGCTTAAAATCGTTAAAGCAAGGAATTTTATTCTACTGCATTTGAAAAAATTGATGGGCATTTACTTGATAATTGTAGTCTTGATTTGCGGTTATGATTGGTTAATGGGATTTAGATATTGCCTTGTTCCTTAGAAAAGTCGCCAGTCCTAAGACCTTAAGTGGTCAAAATCAATCGGATGAATCATATACTTCAGTGTTTCTTATGTGTCTTGGAGTTCCTAATCGTGCAGGATAGGTTGGGCGGGTTGTTCCTTATGTTACATTTATGAGATATGTTTGATTGATTGATAATAATGTTGCTTTTAGTTGATATTGAGTAAATTGCTTGTGTAGTGTTTAATACATTGTGATGCATGACACTTATCAAATGTTTTCTTTAAAAAGAAATGCTTACCTCTTTTAACTTACTTGTTGTCATAATGGAGGGGTCGTTTCATATGGTATCAGAGCGGGTTCAACCTTGCGAATTTGGATGATTACGTCTTCCCATGTGTTAAACTTAGAACTTATCTCTAATTAAAATTTGAAATTTGTCCATGCAGGTAATAATGGTTAGAGGATGTCATGGAGGTAGACGATGTGGTGCTAAGGGAAGAGGTGCGACGCCTCCAGTAGCATCCATGCCAGAGGGGTCTGATCCCCAAGGAGAAGAACAAGTGATTGGGAAGGAGCAGGTTGTTGTGGGAAATTTTATTGGCTTGTTGAGGTCCTTTCAAAGGATTTCAAAGGCCTTCGTTAACCAATTAGATAAAGATGAGGCTAGGGTGTTTGTACCCAATGAGGTTTCATAGCGCACTCCAGCTGGTAGTGGTAGAATTCACAGAGAACTCGAGAAGGTGAAGTTTCCCGAGTTCATGGGTTCCACGAATGACTTAGCCGCCGAGGCATGGTTGGAGAACATGGTGATGTGATTTTCACTTCGTGACTACACCTCCAACATGAAAATTTGCATAGCGGTCTTTCATTTGAAGGGGAGTTCTCTTTTATGGTGGAAGATACTCCTACCTGAACTAAACATGGCCATCAAAGACACGTCATGGGAACTGTTTGAGGAGCGGTTCCGGGAGAGGTATTTGTCAGTGGAATTCATTGAGAGCCAGTTCAATGAGTTCAATGCCTTACAACAGGTTGGTCGTACGGTGCCAGAGTATGAGGCCATATTTATGGAGCTACTTTGGTATGCTCCACATATGAACACGGAGAAGCTAAAGGTCAACAAGATTGTGTTCGGCCTTAACTTCAACATTCGTGCAAAGGTGAGGATCCTAATGCCTCAGACGTTGAACGATGCAGTCGAGAAGGCCCTCATAACTGAGGAAGAGATGACCAGTGGCGGTCAGGGAAAGACTCCTACAATACTGACTAGACATATGACATCGAGAGCGCAACAGTATAAGACACCATCCAGATAGACATCAGGGTATCGAGATACGTCTAAGGGACCCATGTTCACGATGACTAAATCCTCACCAGAGGACTCCCTACATAGGACCACTGCATCAACAACAACGTCGCCCTCATTAGCAACAGTTTAGGAATGTGCATTAGAATAGACCAGGATCTTAGGCTCATAGGCTAGCAACTTCTACTTCTAGGACTAGGAGTACTGGACTGAAGACCGAATGTTGGACATGTGGAGAGCCACATTACCAATGAGATTGTTCCATTGAGAAGGCCAGAGCGACTAGATTAACAGGACACACTATAGTTAGAGATTTGGGCAAGGCCCATAAGATTCATGGGGTGGTGAATAACCACTAGGCCGAGCACCAATCCACTGTGCTCGAGATGTCAAGTACAATCATCGACCAAAATTTTTGTATTTTGATAGATCCAAGTGCTACAAAGAGCTTTATTTCTAGTGCAATGTTAAAGAGAGTTAAGGTAAAGGAAGTTGAGTAGGACGATTTTAGATACACAGAAATGGATTTGAGTGCCAAACAGAAGGTTAGGGAAAAGGTTACAGACTATAGCATTAATTTGAGAGATTTTGTAATGAAGGCCAACATATATGTCACAATCTTAGGATCTTATGACATAGTGATCGGTATGGACTGGTTGGAATCACATCATTTGATACTCAATTGTAAGATGAAACGGTTAATTTTGACGGATGATGTGGGACAGAGAAGAGTGATTGTAGGAAGAAACCCGAGAGTGTCCTTGAGGTTCATTTATTTCCTATAGCTACAAAAGAGGATGTGCAAAGGATGTAAGTTATATGCAATCTTAGTGCTAAACAAAAAGGGTGAGGCAAAAGGATTATAAAACCTTCTGGTAGTACGAGAGTTTGTAGATGTGTTTCTAGAAGAGTTACCAGGTTTGTTGCCCGAAAGAGAGTTGGATTTTACAATCAACTTGAAACTTGGAACATGAACGCATTATTGAATGTCAATGCTTGAGTTACAGGAGTTGAAAATGAAATTGAAGGAGTTGCTAGACTTGGGAATTATATGTCCAAGTGTGTGACCTTGGGGTGCACCTGTTATTTTCATAAGAAAAAAGGATGGATTGTGGATACATTATATTGATTACCATCAATTGAACAAGGCAACAATCAAGTATATGTTGCCAAGAATAGACAATTTGTTTCATTAGATGAAGGATGTGACGGTGTTTTCGAAGATCGACTTGAGATCAGGATATCACCTATTACAAATTAAAGAGGAATATATTCCTAAGGCCACATTCAAGATGAGGTTCAGACACTATGAGTTTATAGTTTTACCGTTTGGACTGACAAATGCCTCGGGGGTATTCATGAGTTTGATGAATGGGGTGTTCCGTGAATACTTGGACAAGTTTGTTCAAGTATTCATTGATGGAATATTGACATATTCTCAGAAGAAAAAAGAGCTTGACGAACATTTAAGCTTAGTACTACAGTGTTTACGAGAAAAAATAATTATACGGGAAACTGTCAAAATGTTCTTTTTACCAATCGAAGATTCATTACTTGGGGCATGTTATATCCGGTGAAGGTATATCTCTAGATCTAGTGAAAGTATAGGTTGTTGATATTATGGTAGCTATGGGAGGTATTTAACTCCATGTGTAAACCTGATGAGAATAGAATATTTCAGAAAGCAAGAAGAAACCCTAATTAGTTGGCTAATAACCCTAGAAGAGAAGTCGGCTCAAGAGGATAACTTGTATTAGGTTATTAGCCTCCAAGAGAAGAAGTCGGCTAAAGGAAATATTATATACTAAGTAAATAGGCACCTAGAATGACAAGTCGGCCCAGGCAGTTTGTCAAATTTAGTATAAATAAAAGAGGCCAGTATTCATTCTGGAAATCATTCTCAGAACTACATGAGCAACACTTGTGCACACTGCAATTGGCCAGTTTGTGTGCAAGTTTGGATGAGAGTTGTCGTTGTAGTTGCTGCAGCTAGCAGATTTCGGTTTTGTCTTGGAGTATCTCTTGGTTATGTTTTGGAATCTTTGATCAACTCTTGTTTGGTGTTCTATCCTTGGAGAAAGGTGTGCCACCCTTTGTTTGGCTATCTAGCCTAGGGTTTGATTCCAGAATGATTCTCTGTCAAGGTTAAGGTGCTCGGGGGTGGCTTTGGCCTATGGTTGGGTGACAATAGTGATATTGTCTATGGTTAAATGCGAACATCCATTAGATTCTAACAGGTTATGGGCCCACACCTCCTTCATTCAGTCTAACCACTGGAATAAAGCATAGTCATAAGGATACTAAGCTCATTGAATAACTACTGGTAGGGTTTCTAGCAGGAGCAGTTAGCAAAGCACTGTCGCTAGGGTTACTAGCAGGTGAAGTTGCACAAACCCTAACCCTCTCATTGAGGCACCTTAAGTGAAGTGATTGACCTAATTTCTGGATATACTAGTGCGCCCTACCCTAACGTATCTCCTGGTACTCTCAACAAGAAAAAAAGTCAATTTTGAGTTTTTGATCAAATCTAGGGTTGGCCTAGTCAAGGCAACCATGACTTACTCTATGAAGTCAGAAAACAAGTTAGATGGGGATTCTAACTTCAGAGCATGGAAGAGAAGTATTGACCTTATCCTTGCCAAGAATAAAGTGTTGGATATCGTGAAAGGAAAGATCTTGGAACTAGAGTTTGAAAAAGGAAAAGAGAAGGATTCGCATAATGTTGCAGTTATGGAGAAGTTCAAAGATAGTGACATCAATTCCATGAGTATCATAGTGGACTCTATAAAAGACCACTTGATACCCTACATCTCCCATCTTGACTCATCTAAGAAGATGTATGATTCCCTAACAAACCTCTTCTCAGTTAGAAACAATGGACAAGTAATGAGTCTGGAGAATGAGCTCCGTGACATGAAGATGAATGATGATGACAACATAACATCATACTTTGTGATGATATCTCAGTTAAGAGATCAAATACAAGCTATTGAAGAGATCATCTCAGATAAGGAACTGGTAAATATAGTACTCAACGGTCTTCCCAAGACATGGGATGCATTTGCCACAAGTATGAACAGAAAGAAGGAGTATCCTACATTCGAAGAACTTTGGACTTGTTGTGCATAAGAAGAATCATGGATTAGTGTAAAAGAGAAACCTCAAAAGAAATACAATGATCAAACCTTCACAACAAGATTCAAGAATTTCAGGAACAAAAGGAAGTTTGGTTCAAGGAAGAATCCAAATCAAGAGAAAGATATGTCAAAAATACAATGCTTCAACTATCGAAAGTATGGTCACTACAAGAATCATTGTCCCGAGATGAAGAAAAGGAAGGAGAAACACGAAGCATTAGTTGTTGAAGAAAAGGAGCCTTCAAAGAATATTAAGCAGGATGAAAAAGACTTATTCTTCTAAGACAAGGTAAACAACACTCTTCATTGTTCTTGTACATACCATGTTTTATGTACATATCTTGCATATCTATTTCTTGGAAGATAATATGTTCAAATAGAAACTATACTTATGGAAGAACAAAAAGATAAGGACTGCTACAAGTCAAAAAACACACATGAAAGGATGAAGTACATCAACAACCCCTGGTAACAATTCATGTGGAAGTTATTATCATAATCAATCTTGAAGAAAACTAGAAGAAGTAAAGACAGAAAGAATTCAACAATCAAGAGGAAATTGGAAAAATATTTGTGACACTTTGCAGAAGGCAATAAGGATGCAGATGGAAGCTTGGAATCTCCTAGATGGAGGGATCCAATTATATTATCAAAAGAAGAACATGCATTCATTCATGAAGAAAGGATTAGGAGGGAGCTAATCCTAAATTATATGATCCATCGAAGATGATGAAGTATCTATCCATGGTAGCAACCATGAAAAACAACACATGTTTAATGTTACTTCATAAGAAGTCTTCTTCAAGAAGCCTTAAAGTAATCCTTGGTTTTCCATCCACATCCATGATCCTATGATAAAATAAAGAAGTTGGAATATTCAAAGGATGGAATCTATATAAAAATCCATGAACTCAAGAGCTAAAGAGAAACATGAGGAAGAACATGAAGATTCCAAGAGAGAAAGAAAAGACAAAACAACCAGTTAGTGTATCGAGAATCACAAGACTACCATCCTGATATGAAATCAGTAAAAGCAATCAAGAAGAGGCACTGAAAGTTGTGATGAAGAACAATGTATGGAATACTTATGAATGAAAGAATTGCAAGATCCATAACTACAGGTTCTCCCAGATGGAGGGACAAGACTATGATGATTGCTTGTAAACCATACATAGCTCTACATGAGCCAGTATATCATCCACAATATCTATAGGTTGGATTTTACATGTACAACAAACTCAAAGGCTTTGAGGTATACCAGAAAGAGTCCCTTGTATGAAGATGGAAGAAGATCTTGTATTTATTCAAACAACTTGGTGTAGAGCCTTCAATACACAACAGAAGGATGCTGAAAATATTTCTATAATAGAGATATTGTATCAGAATGGTTACTCAGAAATCCAGGATGATGGATTACTAATCCATGATAAACTCTCATAGATATGTTCCAGTTTGATCCCTGCCACGATGTTATGAGCTAGCAAGAAACAAAAGATGAATCCAAAAATGATATACTACATTGATCAGAGCTATATAAAGCCTTCAGAGAAAACCAGTGCTCCAGAAAGACCGAAGTACATTGAGATCAAGCATTACACTCTTTGTTATGAAGTCCAGAAAAGAGAAAGTGGTTCTCCAATATATATCTCCACAGATGAGCATATAAGCAGACATTTTGGTGAAGCCTTTGTATAGGATGAAAAAGTTTGTGTACTCAAGCTGGAGCTCGTGGAGATGACTTCCATATTGAAAAAGGAAGAGATGAATCCTAGGTTGGGAGGGAGAACTAATGTGTTATTGATTTATGGATAGTTATTTTTCAAGTTCAAAAAATGGTCCAGGATGAGCAGTTCCTTTCCAATTCGGAAAGTGATTTGAGATTTCTGACGGACAAGAATTTTCCAGTTTGGAAAATGGTCATTTTTGTAATGAAAATGGTTCGATGGATTGTTGATGTACCATAGACAATGATTCCCCTTTTGGTTAACATAGGGAATGGTCTAGGAAAGTCTCTCTTCTTGACGGTCACTCTTATTACTGGTCAAGAAGACCAGTCCACCTCACTGAACAATCATTCTTTCGAAGCTCAAATTTGTGAGTAGTTTCGAAGAATGGTTCGTTTTGGAGGTTGGTGCAAGACAGTCATTTCCTTTGGAAATGGTATGAACAATCATTCCCTAGGGCATATTTATTCTCTCCAGGATGCACTTTGTTTAGTGCCGGAGGAATGGCCCAGATAGGTGAATGGTCCAAGTTCAATAATCAGGGTTAGACATTCCCTAGGGAAGATTCATTCTCTGCAGGTTGCACTTTGTTTACTGCTAGAGGAATGGCCTAGATAGGGAATGGTCTAGGCTCAGAAATTGGGAAAATTATTCTTCCTTTCTTGAGAAGAATAATCAAGATATCGCATCATTGATGTTTTACCTTCTGAGGGCAGATGCTCTTCTAGATCTCATAGATGTGAGTGGAAGAATGGCCTAGATGACTCAGTTTATATCATAACAATGTTTTATGTGCAGGTTGATATCAGATGATATGATTGTTATGAAGATTGTATGTCTCCGAACAGTAGATGTATACTATTTTGGTGGATGTGTTCCACTGATTGTGACTATATGTCACTGATCAAGTATTTGTGTGCTACTTAGTGTGGTAGTGTACCACTGGATAGTAGTTGTGTACTACTATGGATAGACACAGTTGTGTTCTATTGAATAACATTGTTCTGATTGCCTTGAAGACTATCAGTAGTGTCGGGAAATGTTTAATAAACTAGACGGATGATCAATGGACAGAGCTTTCCCAGACAAAAAATGGTCGAAGACATTTATTCTTCCAGGACATATGTCCATTTAGAAGAATGGTTCTCATGTCACTGTATGGAGTGAGTGACTTATCCAGCATCATGTCTGATTACTCAGATGGAGTATGGTTTCAAGAGATGATGCAGCTGATGACACTGATAGTGATGATGGTGCTCATGATCTACTCACAAGATAGTCTATACGACTATGTTGATGCTACCGGGTGAATGGTATGTTTGTTCTCAAGACCATTACCTTCAATACCTCTCTAGCTAGGAGGGAGTGTTGATATTATGGTAGCTACAGGAGGTATTTACCTCCACGTGTAAACTTGACGAGAATACAATATTTTGGGGAGCAAAAAGAAACCTTAATTAGTCAGCTAATAACCCTAGAAAACAAGTCAGCTCAAGAGGATAACTTGTATTAGGTTATTATCCTCCAAGAGAAGAAGTCAACTAAAGGAGATATTATATACTAAGTAAATAGGCACCCAGAATGAGAGGTCGGCCCAGGAAGTTTTCCATATTTAGTATAAATATAGGAGGTAAGTCTTCATTCTGGCACGCATTCTCAGAACTCCAGAAGCAACACTTGTGCGCACTGCAGTTGGCCAGTTTGTGCGCAAGTTTGGAGGAGAGTTGTCGTTGCAGCTATTGCAGCTAGCAAATTTCGGTTTTGGCTTGGACTATCTCTTGGTTATGGTTTGGACTCTTTAATAAGCTCTTTCTTGGTGCGCTATCCTTGGAGAAAGGTGCACCACCCTTTGTTTGGCTATCTAGCCTAGGGTTTTCTTCTTGAATGATTCTCTATCAAGGTTAAGGTGCTCGGGGGTGGCTTCGGACTATGGTTGGGTG
The DNA here is from genome assembly GCA_009831015.1 of Picea engelmannii. Taxonomy (NCBI): domain Eukaryota; kingdom Viridiplantae; phylum Streptophyta; class Pinopsida; order Pinales; family Pinaceae; genus Picea; species Picea engelmannii. The sequence continues at coordinate 14,210 of ML778406.1, forward strand.
ACAATAGTGATATTGTCTATGGTTAAACGAGAACATCCATTAGATTCTAACATAGGCTATTATGGAATGGCCTGCTTCGAAAAACATACAAGAAGTACGCAAGTTTATCGGTTTAGCAGGATATTATAGATAGTTATTGAGGAAAATGTTGATAATGAAGGTCCACGACATGGACAAGGAATTCTTGGTATGCATGAACGCATCCAAGGAAGGTTTAGGCAGGGTGTTGATACAAGACGGTCAAGTAATCGCTTACGTTTCAAGGAAATTGATAAGGCATGAGGAGAAATATGCAACACATGATTTGGATTTATTGGCCTTTGTATATGCATTGAGAGTTTGAAGAGACTATCTGATTGGAAGAAAAATTGAATTAAAGATAGATCATTGTGGATTGCAGCACATATTTACGCAGAGTGACTTGAATGTATGAGAGAGGCGTTGGTCAGAATTACTTAGCGAATACGACTTCAAGATTAATTACATAAAAGGTACAGTGAAAAGAGTGGCCGATCCATTGAGTCGGATACCACGCATATTCTCGGTAATACCTCTTAAGATGAATCTTCGAGAAAAGATTCTAACTATGCAGATCGACGATGACTCGTACAAGGAGGTTATGGGAAATATTAGACAAGACAAAATGATGGTACCAAGGTTTGAAGGATATACATTGGACAATGACAGATTGTTGAGGTATAACAACAGAATTTACGTACCTCCTAATGAATAATTAAGAAATTTGATCTTAAGTGAAGCACATCGCCCAGTGTACATGGCTCATTTTTTAGTCACGAAGATGAAGGCATACCTTAAGCCTTTATTTTTCTGGAAAGGAATGAAATCTGACATAGTTAGTTATGTGGCGAGATGTCTAGAATGTCATCAAGTGAAATATGAACATAGACATCCGATAGGATTACTACAACCACATGTTATTTTGGAATCAAAATGGGAGGTCATTTCGATGGAATTTATAATTGGATTGCCACTAACGACAAGGAGACATGACTCAATTTTCGTGGTAATTGACACTCTGATGAAGAGTGCACATTTTATTTCTGTACGTACGACGTATCAAGCACCAGATATAGCTAGATTTTTTTTCAGTCAGATTGTGATATTACATGGCGTACCAAAAATGATCATATCTGATAGAGGATCGGTGTTTATAGTATGATTTTGGACTAGTTTCCAAGAGGATTTGGGGACACAACTAAACTTTAGTACAACATATCACCCTGAGACAGACGGGCGGATAGAAATAACAAACCAAATTTTGAAAGATATGTTGCGTATGTATGTAATGGACCAACAGAAACATTGGGAAGAGTTCTTGCCACTAGTAGAGTTTGCATACAACAACAATTATCAAAGTAACACTAATATGGAACCGTTTGAGTTTCTTTATGGGAAACCATGTTGGATGCCATTAATATGGAATCGACTTGAGGATAGGGTCTTCGTAGGACCAAAAGTGATCCAAGAAATGGAAGAATAGATGCAATTGATAATACAAAGGATTAAATAAGTGCAAGATCGGTAGAAGAGTTATGTTGATGCGCATCACATTGACCAAATTTATGAAGTTGGCGACCGAGTTTTCTTACGAGTGAAACCACACAAGAGTTCGATCAAGTTCGGAAGAGGTCCTAAACTCTCTCCTAGGTTTGTGGGGCCTTTTGAGGTTGCAGAAAAGAAAGGAGCTATGGCTTATTGACTAGCCTTGCCTTATTCTTTGAGGCACATGCATGATGTTTTTCATGTATCTTTTTTGAGACATTATGTTAGTGGTCCTACAGATGTGATTGACATGAGCTCTTTGCAGGTGTCAAACGAGGGTGCTCCCACGGTGGAGCCAATCTGCATTCTGGACCGTCGCATTCGATAGCTATTGCTTCGAATAGTCAACCACGTCAAGTTCCAGTGGGAAAATTATATCCCACACTCGGCTACGTGGGAGGACACATATGATATGCGTAACCATTTGTCTTACTTGTTTGATAGATTAGACATATAGATATTGTTAGATACTTTTATTTGTTGCATTTTATATATTGTACAACTTCAGGACAAAGTTTAAAACAATATGGGGTGTATGTAACATCTCGCTATAATGAGCACATGTTATCGACTTATTATTTGAGGACACTTTTGTGCAAGTGATAAGGTTTTAGTACATGGTTATTTGTTTTGATTATTGATTTTTATAATGATTTTGATGGTTATGATTTGTTTTTGTTTGATATATATGTATTGACATATGCTATTGACGATTTTACATGAGCGTTGATGACATGTTCTATATTGTGGATGTTGATGGCATGATTGGACCTCCTTGGGATCTGGATTGAGTGAGAGAGTGGATTGTGTTTAGTTTGATTAATTCATTTTACACATACGTATCATATGATTGATTTAGTATGTTTATGTATATGGATCAATAACAATGTTTTGTCAATGGATGGAGGCTTACGATGCTTGCTAATATGACTCACATAAGGAGTAAAGGGGCCATGCACAAAAACTGGATATTGAGGAAGAGGTGTGGCAGCGTCCATGTCACAACCTAATAGCACTCTTGTCATGGCTCAAATTGTAGGTTAACGATTACCTAATTAGAGAGGTTCACAATGTCGTGAGGGAAGACTGAGACAGTTGCTCACGAAGATTCTAAAGGGAGCACAATAAGGCAGAGTCCTTATTTCCTACAAGCCCTTAGTCTCTCACAAGGTCGCCCAAATTGAATGCTAACTCCAAGGGTTGGACAACTACCAAAACCAGTCAAAGGTGAGTGACACCCTTGGAGAACGGAGTTGCGTCTTGAAGGACAGGTCACATACATAAAACTTGAGTCAGTGAATCTAGCTGGCCTAGAAAAACTTGAAAGAATAATTATAAACCTTGAAAGTATTTAGGCATTGCCGAATCTAAATAATTAATTAAAGAATGAATTTATTAATTATAAATCCCAAATAAAAGCATGAGAGAGTAGGTGTACACATAGAATGGTATCTAGAGTCTATCTACCACTATTCTAACTAAAAGAAGACTCATATTTTAACTCTAAGTCAAATTTAGTAAGGAGTGAGTCATTAAATGAGAATATCGAGAATAAAGAGACAATTAGGAGCGATTTAAGGAGCACATTTGAGAAATGTGAGGGAAATTGACTTTTAATTAAAATAAAATATATAATTACTTGTGCAACTCAGGGGAGGGTGACAAGTGTAAGGGAGAATAATCCTAATTTATTAAATTAAAAAACAAATTTATTGTGCATGTGGGGAGGTGTCAATAAGGAAATTCCTATAAAGAAAGTGGTGTAGATGGGAAAGGGATCATCACTGGTTATTGGTAAAATTATGCTACCGAATTATTTTTGACTACCTGTGAGAGTTGGGATACCTAGCTTGAGATAGAGTGGTGGCTTTACCTTTTCCAGGAAAGCTTGGAGCTAGAGTATTTATAGTTTTGCTTGCACGGTCCCTTTGTGGCTAGGGAGGCTAAGGGGGAAGAAGAGTGCCCCTAGCGTTGGCTAGGAGGTACCGGTGAAGTCCTCAAATTGGAAAGCGAATGAGCTAGGCGCAATTTCAAGTGGAGTTCTTCGGCAATATCAATCCTTGTCAATGTGAGATTATTAATTACAGTACTCCAATTTGTGTATTGTTGTTTAAAAAATTATGAATATTGTTGTTAATTTGTGCTAAATAGACCGAGATATACTAGAAATGATAATTTGCTGCTAGTGGATATATATGTATATGTGTGTGTAACAATTGCGAAATTACAAATATATATATATATATATGTGTGTAACAATTGCGAAATTACTAGTCACTGCCTTTGGAATGCTTTCTCAAAGTTTTCTTTTAACTTATTTAAATTGTCAATAGAAACCATATACAGTAACCATTCGTTGCCCCATTTCAATTCGTTTTATCTTGTTTAAAGTCTTACATGTGTATAGTTGGAGCCCTTTTCGCTGTCTCCCTTTAATTTTGTAGCCTTTTGCATGGATTGTTGTTAAATGATCATGACCAACACACTTTAAGTGCAAGCTAAAATTTTCGCTACAGAATTTATGAACCCTCTGGAAACTTTTAGAATTAGAACTCTGTAGATATGCCTCGAATTTTTATTTGCAACCCGATTCCCTTCAAGTCCATCGTCAATATGCTAGATTTTCTCAAGTGAATTTTAAATTCTCGATCGCTGCCTTTGTTGGAATTGTGACTCGATGTTTTTTATTGTCAGGCATGATGGTAACCTTGGAATGGCCCAGACTGCTGTCGAGAAGAACGCTAGTTTGTATATCCGGAATTGGGCACAAGCTCTTGAAGAAACCAATTGAATTCGGTTCTTGTTGACTGGAGGGGGGTCGCGCTATGGGCGTAGTGCACGAGGATTGTTGTGCATTTCGCGCAGGCCCTTTTCCGCAATGAATTGCTTGAGTCTGGACTTTGCCTTAAACTCCATTCAATTTTGGTTGACTTGTTTACTCCCTCCCATGTGACTGTAGCCGGACTTTTTGTTTAAAGTCCTGGAATATTTCTTGATGTGTGGGTTGCCTCTTATGTTTCTGATTTGCTTTCGCTCTCTTAAACTTTGAGGTGAATTTAGTGATCATTTTGCCTGCCAGTAGTCTAAGTAGTCTAAGGTCATGTCAGTGACTGTCCAGTGTCCACAGGGTGTTGACTGGGAATCGAAGGATATCCTTTGATTAAGTTAATTACCGATTATCTTTAATGGGAGGAAGTACGCCGAGTGCATGTAATCCGTCCCTGGTAATGGATGCTTGTCTTGCCACTTGTACTAGTGTAATAGTGTATGCATGATGTTGGTGATTGGGTTGGTTTACAACTGGGATGTGGTAACCATTGAGATGTTGAGAAGGAAATTCCGTATGCTCTTGTCCTTATGCATTTACTTGACTGCACAAAAATCTTCCTTTGTGAGATTATTTAATAACATATACTAAAGATACAATGTGCTAAGATAAGTATCATTGTTTTATTGAATATTTTTTATTGAGTTCTTAGATTAGGTTAAAAATGGTAATTATCATGTTAATTGATGATAGAAATTACGGCAGTGCCTTTAATTAATTAGCGTTTGAGTGAAATGAGAATTTACAAAAGATATTAATGAAAAGTGTCTAGATCTCACATCGACTAGAATAATCCATTGACACAAGATGCACAACCTGTGGTAATTAAATAAACAATACCATGTTCACCCAATCAGGAATAATGACATAATTAAATTGTTCTAAAGTTAATAACCTTTAGCTCTTAGTGAACTGGGTTATTTTTGCGTGAGATCAACTTTACTTATATTCTTAGAAGCATGTTTGTGATTAAATTAGCCTTATTATACAACCAAAAAAATAATAAGTATAGAGATGGTTAAACCCTCCATCCCGTGGGATTGATAAAGTCTTGAGTGTTAGTTTAGTAACCCTAATTTGATTGTAAAAGTTATAAATTTAGAAGAGAGATAGAATAATGTTTATTTTAACTTTTAATGAATTTTCAATCTCAAACTAGCTCCGTTGGTTGTGCACTTAGTCAATTATACCTTGATATGAGAAGAAATATTTAATAGGATAACACTGGGACATCATAGTATAATAGATGTAGTTATACAAGGTTTCTTAACCTAGTTCTCATATATGATTGATATGATGTGTAGATGATAAAATTCTTAAGTAGTAATGTCGAATATAATAATGATGATTAGAATTGGCACTTTATCTGGTATTAAGATTTTACTTATGTTCTTGTGGTTCTTATTTTTCTTATGTATTATTTTCTCACTTTTTGTACTTGACTATTGCTTAAAATCGTTAAAGAAAGGAATTTTATTCTACTGCTCTTGAAAATTTTGATGGGAATTTACTTGATAATTCTAGTCTTGATTTGTGGTTATGATTGGTTAATGGGATTTAGATACCCCCTTGTTCCTGAGAACAGTCGCCAATCTTGAGACCTTAAGTGGTCAAAATCAATCGGATGAATCCCGATTGAATCTTGGGCTTGAGCGTTTCTTATGTGTCTTGGAGGTCCTAACAGTGCAGGATAGGTTGGTTGGGTAGTTCATTTTTTGACCTTTACGAGATATGTTTGATTGATTGATAATGATGTTACTTTCAGTTGATATTGAGTAAAATGCTTTTGTAGTGTTTAATACATTGTGATGCATGACTATTATCACTGAAATTTCATCCACACATGGTTACAAGAACTCAGCATTGTCAAAGAGTGATGAAGTCATCCATGAACCTGAATTAACACCAAAGCATTCATAAAGGGTCAAAAAACTATACAAAGTAGTGAAAAATTGAAGGGCGCTATGAAAACACTGGGCGTGCACGCACATGCACAGAACATGAACGCAGAAATCACGCACATGCGTACGATGCGTGACTGTTATCGCAAAAAGATGCACACCTGAGAAACGGTGCATTTATGAGAGTGGTCAGCCTCCCACCCACTTATGGTTCATCTCCCAAGCCGATTTGACACTCAAATCTGGACTGGATTCGACTGGAGGGCTGGTCAAAGACCTAGAAATGCCCTAATTAGCCTCTTTTCACACTACAAACCAGTTGAACAATAGCTCAAAAGAATGCTATAAAAAGGCCATGGATACACTTCATTTTTCAAGGAATTCAAAGCAAAGTTATGCTGCCATTATTCTCTTGAGGACTCCATCCTTGCCAAGAGTATATTTGCACCATTGCATTGGGCAATCCATTTCACCCCTTGAGTGGATTTGCCAAGAGTTCTTTCATCATTTTCCATTTTTGTTTGTTGTAAGAAGAGCTTGCTAGTGGGGGTCCAAGAGCCCTCCCTTGGAGGAAGAAGGGACTCATAGTCCCCTTTCTTCTTGGTGTATTCTTTCACTAATATATTAGCCTCATCATTGGTGACATGGTTCTTATTGTTCTTTTTCTTTATATGTCCATATGCTCATGAATTTAGTTGTTATTGCATTTCTTAGTTTAATTCTTAGTTGTTGTTTTCTATTTCTTTCCCTAACTCTTTTCCTTACAGCTGTCCTACTCAGCAGACCCAACTGAGCTTGCAAGCACCTATATTTTGCTCACTAAGGTGATGGAAGAGGCGCAACATATTGGTGACTCCATTGGGGAAAGGTATCAATTTCCTACCCCATTTTGGTTTTTCTTTCTCTTCTTTTAGTTTGTTTAACCTGTAGGTACACTAACCGGCCTAGGCCAACCTGCCAATCAACCAATTCCAAGTTGAATTGAGAGAAATCCATCTGGATTTTTCATTCTCGGTCGTGTGTCATATATGCGTGGGTTTTTATCCCCACAGACGTGCATCATGCGCACGTGAGCCTAAGTCATAGCTATGTTCTACACACGTACGCTTGTTGACTTTTCTCTGTTCGCGCACATGTGCTCTGTGCGCCTCTGTATCCACTGAGACCCGCGCATCTGTGCAAAAATTCACATTGTAAAGTTGTTCAGATGTGGGGAAGGCCATTTGCCTTCTTAAAAATGATTTCAAGCATATTTTAAAGCTGCACCACACTTAGTCCCCTCATCATATAAAGGGGTTAGTCAAAAACACATAGGCACTTAGGAGGTTAAAATCAATTTCCCTTCTTTGCTTTTATTTTTCGCCACATGGATGGATTGTTTTGACTCACAAGACAAGTTGGGAATCATTTTTAAATCACATTTAATTTGCATTGGGACTAGAAGTTTAATAACAATCACTTAGTATGCTCTTCTCTCGCGCCTCCAAGCGATCTTAAGAATCAGAAAAAGATTGTGAAACGATTTCATCTCCCTTAAGAACATTAAAACCTTTAGGAGAGGACAACAACCCTCCTTGGGACTGCTCTTAGTTTACTTTCTCAAACACATATTAATAGTGTAATGGGCCCATACATGTCCACATGCTACAAAGATAGGATAGTGTTTGAATTTTTCTTTCTTAGCTCAAATCACTAGGGAAGTTTAAAGGTTTTGTAACGGGCTCATACATGCCCACATGATCAATCTAGGATAGTTTCAAATCTTTTCTTAGATTACATCACAATAGGGAGTTAAAGGGATAGTAACGGACCCACATGTCCACATGTTAGCTTCCTAGGGACTTTTGAATTACGCAAGGTTGTACCAAAGACACTTAGTTAATTAGGTAATCAAACACTTGTAAGGACCAAGCGAAGTCCACATGCAGCAAGGTGACATCTAATTCACTAAAAATTGGCACACTTTCACTCACACAGAAAAGTCACTTATCACTCATATAGCTTCTTCTTGAAACGTGGAGGTCAAAGTAAGTTTCATCCAAAGGGATTCCAAAAATACCCCACCCTTTTCTTGACGAAACTATCCACTCCCATTTTTAAATCAACGAGGTTGGTTTGCACCCCCAACCTCCCAAAACAACTACATCTAAAATCTTTCTAAAATCTCACTAAGTTTTCCTCCACAGGAGGTGCCAAAATAATTTTTTTAGTCTAGGTAGGATTTCGGGGATAGGCATCCAAATAACTCCCCGTTATCTGGTTCTCACATTGTCAAAAGCATAGAAGTTGTCAAATAGGGAACTGGAAATCCTCCAAGACAAGTGTCCCTGATACCATAAGGCAGGGAGATACCCGTGAAGGGTTGAAGGCCGAGGTCCGGTTGTTTTGTGCATCCCCCCTTGAGGCACCCACCTCTTGGACGGGATCTAGCCCATGACCCATTTCTTAGGCCGAAAATCTAAATGTCGCACTTTGACCGAGGTACCTAGTGACCAAATTTTAGGACATCTACCCAGGTGACAATTATTGGCTGCAATTGCACTTTGATTGGATTTTGTGTGGCTATTGGGAAATATCACCATCTCTTTCGGGATATGCCCCCTTTACCCCTCATTATAACCAATTATTTCATCCTTCACTAGTTTCTCTTCCAGTGAATTCAGACTCCACTGTTGAGTACTATTGGAAGGTCCAGTGCTATTCGAGAGGAAGGACGTTACGTCTTCTAGGACACGAGCGTTTGCTTTCTTTTTTGATTCCCCACGCGGACTAAACCCACTTACCCACATATATGCTTCTTTTTCAAAAACATTTTATGTATGATGCACCTCTGATTACAGTTTGATTTGGATATATATATTGTGTAACATTCAATGCAAAGGTTGTTGTTTCTATCTTACTATCACCACTCTTTGCACACATTCATGCATCTAGTCGGACATCATAGGGGACCCACAAAACCCCCATCATTCAGGACGCTTGCTCAACCTCCCTCCTATCTTAGGGGGAGTGTCTGGTCTTGCCCACTCATCAGCACCTCCTTCACACACTCCTGTGAGTGCTACTATTTTAGGATCAGCTTTGCTTGGTTCTACATTACTTGTGTCCACTTCCAAAGGTCATTTGTTCACTCGCTCTCCTTTACACAGAAGCAGGGGACTAACTTCCTCTCAAGGGGGAAGCACCAACCAACCTAGCCCCCCTCAAGGGTCAGGTTCACAACGCGTTCACACCATGGTCGGAGCTAATCCTCCCCACCAACTACATATGCCATATTTGGCCTCTCTCAACATACCCGATCTCAACAAACTCACCAACGATCCTATATTGCATGCTCCCACATGGCCTGCAATGCCCACCAAATTACTTTCGGACATACCAAAGTTCGAAGGAAAGGCAGGTGATGACCTTGCCAACCATGTCATGATCTTTCACTTATGGTCCTCTTCCAATAGCATTATGGATGATTCCATTAGAATACGATTATTTCAATGCACACTCACTAGCCGATCAACCAAATGGTATGTAGAATAAAAATCAGGGTCTCATGCAACTTTTGAGTCCTTGGCCAAAGCATTCTTGACCCTCTTCCAATTACCAATCCGCCGTGACAATGGTCTAGAACTACTTTCTAATTTCAAACAAACCTCAGCCACACATATCGCTAACCACATTCACGAGTGACGTAGGCGATCTATTTTGTGCAAAGAAGAAACCACCAAGCAATAGTGTCTCGACTGGTTTCTTAGATCACTTGTCTCTCTCCTCAGTAAGGATGTAGCTTCCACCTTCCCTCAATATGAAAAGGAAGCCATCAGTAAGGCCCAACAATATGACCTCATCTATGCACAGTCAGGGTATTTATACACTGTACTTCCTGATCTTCCAAAACCTGTGCCATTTGGCCAAGACAAACCTGGGATGTCTCAATCAACAGACAGACTGATTGGTACCACCACTCACCACGGTCCACAACCCCAACCACCACCGATGTATGGAACACCTCAATACCTGTCAGCATACGGGGGCACTTCTTATTACCCCCCACCCCCTTATCAACAACCATACCCTGTTGTAATACCTCCAACCATCATTGGACCACCGTCGGCACCCCCCATACATCCACCTATTCAAACGAACTCTGGTATCCCCTCTACCTCAGCTTATAGTACTAGCGAAAGCACTACGCCTTCCTGTGTACCTTATGGATCGTTACCACCACAGAATCCATACTTCCCATTTCCCGTTCCCCCATAACCCATGGCTCCCCCACATCGTGATACGGGGGTGAATTTTGTTCAACCCTCTGTTGTTCAGCAATACCAAAATTTTGAATAGCTAAATATGGCCAATCCAACCCATCCGTCGAACAATGCCAAGAAGAAAGGATGGAACAGGAACAAAAACAACCCAGGTCAAGGCGGGAATCAACCCCAGCAGAACCAACCTATTGGGGGCAACCAAAACCACGACCCCCAAGGGGGCATCAATACCAATATACCACACCAAGGGAAGAACAACAATCTTCGAACTATCTTTCCTTGCGCCATATGTAATGAGTATGGACATTACACTCATCATTTCCCCCAAATTCCTGACCTCCAATGGATGAGGGAATCCATGCACTCACAGGACCCTCCGACACCAACTGCCCCTCAACAGGCCCCACAAAAATACGTGCAACAACCCCCCCCAGTCGTACTGCAGAACCCCATTCCATACCAAGGTATGATGAACACCCAACAAGTGATCAACCCTGCCCCACCACAAATGGGGCAATATGCAACCCCGGATGCCACTCAACCTAGGAATTCGGTTGATCGCAGTATCCTCCTCACCAGTGAAGAAATTCTTCTCCAAACTCGCAAACGTCAATATGGTATGCCTCCTGAATCTACCCCAACCACCTCAGAAACATGTCCAGTTAACACAGTACAACCATTGAAGATTCCACATCCTAACACAAAACTCATTCCTCGCATACCACATATGCCTTTACGATGGAATGTACATAACCCTCATGCTAAGGATGCTCATAATTATAGATTGGTTGATGACTTAGTCCAGTCTCCCGCAGCCATATCTATACTGGAGGTCCTCCAAACCCGCCCATCACAGAGAAAATCCTTGCTTTCTACCTTGGGGGCTATCGACCCAACTGATCACATTTGATTCAGATAATGGAGAACCACGTCTTCCTACACAAGTAGCCTTCCAGATACCAGTTAAGATCTGGAACACCATAGTTTATCGGTGTATCATCAATGAAGGTGCATCCACCTGCATCATGTCTAAAGACGTATGGCAGAAAATTGGCTCCCCTGAGCTAGTACCCTCTACCATCACCCTTCGAGCTTATGACGGTCGACCAACATCTTCCACAGGGCTTTGTCAAAATGTCCCCATAGAAATTGGGGGAAAAACCATCCTCATTGACATTGAAGTTATCGATGCCCAGCTTGATTACAATATCCTGTTCGGACGCAACTACATGTATGTTATGAAGTTGGTCGCCTCTTCTGTGTTTCGTACGATGATGTTCCCCCATAATGGAAAGATCGTCACCATCAACCAACTTACACATTATGAGCCTAACCATTCTGCCAACATCGATAACATCCTCCCCCTTGTTCATGTTAGCCTGAATGATTTTCTAGTTGCCAACAATGGCCCTAGATTATTCCAAGACCCACCCATGTTGGGCACTTGTCAGGGAACAACACCATTCTTAAACCCATCTTTTTCAGCACAAGTGTGTGTATTTTCCTCTAAATGAACTGACATGGAGGATACCCTTCCTCCTAGGAAGGCTTCTATCATATCTGATGTCCCACTAGTCACAGAGCTTCGCCCTCATGAGCCTCCTGTGAACTCGTCGACTCCACCAGTTCACGAGTTCACCTCTCCCTAGGGCCATATCCCAATTTGGGAGACAGTTCCCCAAGCCATTACTCAAACCCCCTTCTTTTACCCTCCACCAGGCATACAAGATTTTGTTAAGAACCAAACATCAATATAGCATATAAAAACCTCAGGAAAAGTACTCAACGCCTTGAAAAAGAGATAATTTCAGATAATAAGCCTCTTCGAGGGGGCAACCTCCTTTTACCCCACTTAAATGTTCAAGTACA
>ML778406.1:33874-48240 GCA_009831015.1 Picea engelmannii
CAACACTTAGGCTCCCCTGGCCTAACAAAACTCATAAGCCTACAGCTTATTCAAAACTTGGCTCACCAGCCTATAGAACATAATTACAATTCTTTTGCATATAACATGATCTGTAACAGGGCTCGGCCTTGGGGACACTACACATGACACTTATCAAATGTTTGTTTAATAAAAGAAAATTATTACCTCTTTGAACTTACTTGTTGTCGTAACAGAGGGGATGTTACATATGGTATCAGAGAGGGTTCAACCCTGCAAATTTGGACCATCTTCCCCTATGTTAAAATTATGACTTAGACCATATTGCTAATTAAAATTTTAAATTTGTCCATTCAGGAAATCATGGTTAAAGGATTTCATGGAGGTACAGGACGTGGTGCTAGGGGAAGAGGTGTGACGCCTCTAGTAGCATGCACACTAGAGGGGTCTAATCCCCAAGGAGAAGAACAAGTCATTGGATAGAAGTAGGTTGTTGTGGGATATGTGGTTGGTTTGATGAGGTCATTTCAGAGGATGTCGGAGGCCTTGATTAACTGACTAGATAGATATGAGGTCAGGGAATTTGTACTCAATGAGGTTTCACAGCGCGCTCCAGTTGGTAGTGGTATAATTCACAAAGAACTCGAGAAGGTGAAGTTTCTCGAGTTCATGGTTGCCACAGAAGGCTCATCCACGAAGGAATGGTTGGAGAACATGGAGATGTGATTTGCACTTCGTGACTACGCCTCCAACATGAAATTCCACATGGCAGTCTTTCAGTTGAATGGAAGTTTTCTTTTTGGTTGGAAGACACTCCTACCTCAACTAAATGTGGTCATCAAAGACATGTCATGGGAACTGTTCGAGGAGCGGTTCCGAGAAAATGTATTTTTCAGAGAAATTCATTGAGAGCCAATTCAATAAGTTCAATTCCTTACGACATAGTGGTCGTACGGTGCCAGAGTATGAGGCCATATTTATGGAGCTACTTCGGTATGCTCCACATATGAACACAGAGAATCTAAAGGTCAAAAAGTTTGTGTTTGGCCTTAACATTAAAATATGTGTGAAGGCAAGGATCCTAATGCCTCAGATGTTGCACGATGCAATCTAGAAGGCCCTCATAGTTGAGGAAGAGCTGACTAGCGGGGCTTAGGGAAGGACTCATGCAATACCAACTAGATAGATGACATCGAGAGCACATCAATATCAGACACCAGCCAAATAGACATCAGGGTATTGAGATAATTCTAAAGGACCCATGTTCACGACGACCGAATCCTCACCAAAGGACTCCCTACATAGGACCACTGCATCAACAACAATGTCGCCCGCAACAATAGAAATTTAGGCATGTTCATCATAATAGAGCAGGATCTCATGTTGGTCGGCCAACAACTTCTACTTATGGGACCAATATTACTGTACCGAAGACCAGATGTTGGACATGTGGAGAGCCACATTACCAGTGAGACTGTCCGATTGAGAAGGAAAGGGTGGCTATATTAACAGGAAACACTACAATTGGAGATTTGGGCAAGGCCCATAGGATTCATGCAGCGATGAATAACCACCAAGCCGAGCACCAGTCCACTGCTCGAGATGTCAAGTACAATCATTGACCAAAATTTTATTATTTTGATAGGTCCAGGTGCTACAAAGAGCTTTATTTCTAGTGCAACTCTCAAGAGAATTAAGGTAAAAGTTGTCGAGTAGAATGAGTTTAGATACATAGAAATGGATTTGGGTACCAAACAGAAGGTTAGGGAAAAGGTTACAGACTGTAGCATTAATCTGGGAGATTTTGTAACGAAGGCCAACCTATATTTCATGATCTTAGGATCTTATGACATAATGATCGATATGGACTAGTTGGAATTGCATGATGTGATACTCAACTGTAAGATCAAACAGTTAAGTTTGATGGATGATGTGGGACAAAGAAGAGTGATTATAGGAAGAAGCTAGGGAGTGTCCTTGAGGTTCATTTATTTCCAATAGCTATAGAAGAGCATGCAGAAAGGATGTGAGTTATATGCAATCTTAGTGCTAAATGAAAAAGGGCGAGGCAAAAGGATTATAAAACCTTCAGGTAGTAAGATAGTTTCCAGAGGTTTTTCCAAAAGAGTTACCAGGTTTTCCACCCGAAAGAGAGTTGGAGTTTACAATTGAATTGAAACCTGGAACTTAATCGATAGAAATAATGCCTTAATGGATGTCAATGCCTCAGTTATAGGACTTGAAAATGAAATTGAAGGAGTTGTTAGACTTGGGACTTATACATCAAAGTGTGTCACCTTGGGGTGTGCCTGTTATTTTCATAAGAAAGAAGGATGGATTGTAGATAATTTGTATTGACTATCATCAATTGAACAAGGCGACGATCAAGTATCTGTTGCCAAGAATAAATGATTTGTTTCATCATATGAATGGTGTGACTATGTTTTCAAAGATCAATTTGAGATCATGATATCACCAATTATGAATTAAAGAGGAATATATTCCTAATACCACATTCAAGATGAGGTTCAGACACTATGAGTTTACAGTTTTACAACTTGGATTGACAAACGCCCCAGGGGTATTCATGAGTTTGATGAATGGGGTGTTCCATGAATACTTGGATAAGTTTGTTCAAGTATTCATTTATGACATACTGATATATTCTCAGATGGAAAAAGAGAATGACGAACATTTAATCTTAGTACTACAATGATTATGAGAAAACAAATTATACGAGAAATTGTCGAAATGTTCTTTTTACGAATCAAAGATTCATTACTTGGGGCATGTTATATCTGGTGAAGGTATAGCTGTGGATCCAATGAAAGTAGAGGATATTATAGAATGGATTGCGCTGAAAAAGATACAAGAAGTACGTAGCTTTATGGGTTTAGCAGGATATTACCGATGGTTCGTTGAAGGTTTTTCGAAGATAGAAAATCTGATCATAGAATTGCAGAAGAAAAACACGAAGTTTGTATGGACTGAGAAATGCACGGAAGAATTTAAAAGGATCAAGGATTTATTGATGTTAACGTCGATACTGAAGGTCCCCAACATGGAAAATGAATTCTTGGTATGCGTGAACGTATCCAAGGAAGGTTTAGGCAGGGTGTTGATGCAACACGGTTGAGTAATCACTCACATTTCAAAGAAATTGAGAAGGCATGAGGAGAACTATGCAATGCATGATTTGGATTTATTGGCCATTGTATATTCCTTAAGAGTTTGGAGACACTATATGATTGGATGAAAATTTGAATTAAATACATATTATTGTGGATTGCAGCACATATTTACGTAGAGTGACTTGAATATACGATAGAGGCATTGGTCAGAACTACATAGAGAATACAACTTCGAGATTGCTTACATAAAAGTTACAGTTAACAGAGTGGTCGATGTGTTGAGTCAAAGACCACGCATATTCTCAGTAATACCTCTTAAGACGAATATTAGAGAAAGATTCTAATTATACAGATCGATGATGACTCTCACAATGAGGTTAAGGAAAATATTAGACAAGACACCATGATGGTACCAAGTTTTGAAGGATATACATTGGACAATGATGGATTTTGAGGTGTAACAACATAATTTATGTACCGCCTAATGATGAATTAAGAAATTTAATCTTAATTGAAGCGCATCGTGTAGTGTACATGGCTCATTTGAGAGTCACGAAGATGAAGGAATACCTTAAGACTTTATTCTTCTAGAAAGGAATGAAAACTGACATAATTAGTTACGTGGCGAGATGTCTAGAATGTCAGCAAGTGAAATATGAACATAGACATCCAACAGGATTACTACAACCACATGTTATTCCAGAATCGAAATGGGAGTTAATTTCGATGAAATTTATAATTGGATTGACACCGACGACAAGGAGACATGACTCAATTTTCATGGTAGTTGACACTCTAATGAACACTGCACATTTTGTTCCTATACATATGGCATATTAGGCACCAGACATAGCTAGAGTGTTTTTCAGCGATATAGTGAGATTACATGGCGTACCAAAAATGATCATATATAATAGAGGATCAGTGTTTACAGGACAATTTTGGACGAGTTTCCAGGAGGCTTTGGGGACACAACTGAACTTTAATACAATGTATCACCCTGAGACAGATAGGTAGATAGAAAGAAGGAAACAAATTTTGGAAGATATGTTGCGTATGTGTGTAATGGAAAAACATAAACATTGGGAAGAGTTATTTCCACTGGTAGAGTTTGCATACAACAAAAACTATCAAAATACCATTAAGATGGAACTGTTTGAGTTTCTTTACGGGAAACCTTGTCGGATGCCATTGAGTTGGGATAGAATTGACGATAGGGTCTTGGTAGGACCAGAAGTTACCTAAGAAATGGAAGAACAGATACAATCAATAAGAAAAAGGATCAAAGAAGCACAATATCGGTAGAAGAGTTATGTTGATGTGCATCGCATTGACCGCAGTTATGAAGCTGCCAACTACATTTTCTTGCGGGTGAAACCACACAAGAGTTCGATCAAGTTGAGAAGAGGTCCTAAACTCTCTCCTAGGATTATGGGGCATTTTGAGGTGGCAGAAAAGAGAGGACATGTGGCTTATCAACTATCCTTGCCTTATTATTTGAGGCACATGCATGATGTTTTTCATGTATCTGTTTTGAGACATTATGTTAGTGGTCCTACACATGTGATTGACATGATTTCTTTGCAGGTGCCAGACAAGGGTGCTCTCACGGCAGAGCCAATCCACATTCTAGACCATCGCATTCGATATCTACTACGTCGAATAGTCGACCAGGTCAAGGTCAAGTGGGACAATTATAGCCCACACTCAGCTACATGGAAGGACACATATGATATGTGTCACCAATTTCCTTACTTGTTTGATAGATTAGACATATAGATCTTGTCAGATACTTTTATTTACTACATTTTATATACTGTACAACTTCGGGAGAAAGTTTAAAACAAGAGGGAGTGTATGTAACATCTTGCTATACTAAGAACATGTTATAGACTTATTCTTTGAGGACACTTGCATGCAACTGATTTGGTTTTAGTACATGGTTATTTGTTTCGATTATTGATTTTTATGATGACCCTGATGGTTGTGATTTATTGTTGTTTGATATATATGTATTGACATAAGCTATTGATGACTTTACATGAGTGTGTAGGACACATGTTTGATTTTGGATTCCGATGGCATCATTGGACCTCATTGGGCTCTGGATCGAGTCAGGGAGTGGATTGTGTTTTGTTTGAGTAATTAATTTTACACATATGTGTTATATCATTGATTTAGTATGGTTATGCATATGGATCAGTGACAGTGTTTTGTAAATGGATGCAGGATGACGATGCTTTCTAATCTGACTCACATAAGGAGTAAAGGGGCCATGCAAAAAAACTTGATATTGAGGGAGAGGTGTGGCAGCGTCCCTGTCAAAGCCTACTAGCACTCTCGTCATGGCTTGAATCATAGGTTAACGATTACCTGGTTCTAGAGGTTCACGATGTCATGAGGGAAGACTGAGATAGTCACTCACGAAGATTCTAAGGGGCATGCAATAAGGTAGAGTCCTTATTCCTTAGAAGCCCTTAGTCTCTCACAAGGTCTCCTAAATGGATTGTTGACTCCAAGGCTTGGAAAATTACCAAAACCAGTCAACGGCGAGTGGCATTCTGGGAGAATAGAGTTACATCTTGAAGGGAACATCGCGTAGATTAAACTTGAATCAATGAATCTATGTGGCCTATAAAACATTGCAAGAATAATTATAAACCTTGAAAATATTTAGGCATTGCCGAATTTAAATAATTAATTAAAGAATGAATTTATTAATTATAAATCCCAAATAAAAGTCTAATCCTATTAAAAAAAAAATTAAGCCTCAGTGTAAGTTTTTGTAAGGAAACTAATCTAAATTATTAACTAAATTAAAAGGGATGAGGTAAATCAATTTTAAGAATTAATAAAAATGAAATAAATCTAAAGATTTGATTTAATACACATGTGTGCAAGAAAATACCAAATTGGAATTTTAAAATAAGAAACGAATAAAGCATTATAGAGTATGTGTACACAGAGAATGGTATCTAGAGTCTATCTACCACTAGTCTAACTAGAAGAAGACTCATATTTTAACTCTAACTCAGATTTAGTAAGGAATCAGTCATTAAATGAGAATCTGGGGAATAAAGAGACAACTACAAGCGATTTAAGGAGCGCATTTGAGAAATGTGAGAGAAATTGACTTTTAATTAAAATAAATTTGTAATTACTTATGCAACTAGGGGTAGGGTGATAAGTGTAAGGAGGAATAATCCTAATTTATTAAATTAAAAATCAAATTGATTCTGCATGTGGGGGGGTGTCAATAAGGAAATTATGGTAAAGAAAATGGTCTATATGGGAAAGGGATCATCATTGATTATTGGTCAAATTATGTTGCCAAATTATTTTTGACTGGTTTTACTTGTGAGAGTTGGGATACCCAACTTGAGATAGAGTGGTGGCTTTACCTTGTGAGGAAATCTTGGAGCTAGAGTATTTCTAGTTTTGAGTGCATGGACCTTTTGCGGGGGGTTAACGGGGAAAAAGAGTACCCCTAGCATTGGCTAGGAGGTACTGGTGAAGTCCTTAGATTAGAAAGTGAATGAACTAGGCACAAGTTTGAATGGAGTTCTTCGGCAATATCAACCCTTGTCAATGTCAAAATATTGGTTATGGTACTCCAATTTGTGTATTGTTGTTTAAAAATTTATGAATATTGTTGTTAATCTGTTCTGAGGAAAATAAGGATAATAAGGTAATTTATATCGAAATTTTTAATTGAAATCGTTGTAGATTTCAATACATGTGATAGTCGTAATTCAAAACTATAAATTGGGTGGATGCTAGAATGATATTCAATATCTATCATACTTATAGAATGGTCAGGTAGCTAAAAATGATCTAGAGAATGTATTTTTGTGAGTAGAGCGAGATCTGTTATATTGTAACGATCATAGGGAGTCCAAGAGACCTTGGAAGTTGAATACAAAGGTCACATCAATGTATATATCAATGTATCATATCATTTAATAAATGCAATCCATGCTTATCTTTATTTGCTTGTCTAACAGTGGTATCAGAGCAGAGATCTGGGCCTCACTCCCTCACGGGAGGGCCCAGGATCTTGAGAGGAGTCGTCCAGCAATGGAGAGTACTTGGAGGAGGTTATGCTTGAAGCTGAGGAGAGCAACGAGGCGAACGAATGTTCTTCCTGTGCATTCTGTTGAGGAGAACCGTGAATTCCACAATCTACGAATAGGGTTTGAGGTTGGCTTTGGTGGTGACAAGCTTGGCTTGAACAATGAGGGCGCAACACCTGTTCGCTGCCATTTTGGTGGAATACCCACGCACTGTGGTTCTATTATGCATTATGGTATAACTTCTTCATCTCCGGGACATCCATTCACTGTCGTATAAATCGTTGATTCTATCATATATTATCGTTGGTGTATAATCGTTGGTGGTTTATTATTGGTATATTCATTCGCGTTTGATATATATGGTATATATCTATGATATTTTCCATATTGTATATCACATATCCCCCATACAATATTCGTTGGTTCTTTATTGCATACATACCACATTGTATATCACATATCGTCCATCTGAGAGTACCATATTTACACTCAGTGAGAGTGCCACATTTGACTACCTCATTTCATACAATCTATTCGTTGCCATATTTATTTGAATGCCTCTTCGTAAACCACTGTTACTAGTTTTCTTCCATCGTGAGACCACACTCACTCTCTTTGTTTCAGTCTAAATTGGTGCAACCTCATTGTACTGTTGTGTCATTGTGACACCTTGATACGTGTGTGAAGACAACATAAGACAATGCATTCACTCATCTCCATTGTCGGTGTTGTGCTGACCAACAAGAAGAATTATAGAGAATGGTATAGGTAGATCAAGAGCACACTGATCTTTAACGGCCTATGGAAAGGGATTTGCGAAGCAAAGGAAGTCCCTCAAAGAAACAAAACCACTGAAGAAGATATAGAACCAGAAGAAGAAGCGGAATATGAAGAAGAAGCGCAAGCGGAAACAAATTCATTTTGAATGGTTAGGAAATTGGCGTTGGCGTTTGGAAGCCAAATTATTGGAGCAGTCTTATCGCCGAATTTATACAAAAGTACAGTCGTACTTGATTGGAGATATTTCTACAGTTTATGGACACGAATGTTTTTCAAGATTTGATGATTTAGGGTATGATCAGGGCCCAGTTGATGTAGTCTTCTGAGTTGAAGATCGAGTCTTCAGACTCCGTCGGAAGACAGTTCGATGTGCTGGATCTCTTCTTGGCCATACTTGTGAATGACGGTCAAGAGAATTGGAACCACTTGTCCCTGACAAAGGGGAAATCTAGTTGAGTCAGGTTCCAAGATTGATTTTGAGTTAGGTTCCAAGTTTGATTTAGAGCCTGTGAACAAATGATATTGTTTTTGATATGGTTTGTGGTCATCTTAAAACCACCAATTGAGCAAAAGACATGAAGTTCTGCTTGTTATATTTTCAGATTTTTGACCCTTGAGCTCTTGTTAGTTTATGGTCAACTTAAAACCATGCCATTTAGTAGAAGACATCAGCTTCTGCTAGACATTTGGTTTGTGGTCATCCCGAAACCACCAGATTGGTTTGTGGTCATCCTAAAACCACCAGATGAGTTTGTGGTCAACCTTAAACCACCATTTAGTATGAGACATCAACTCTCACCTTGGACTCATATACACCCCTTTGGATTAAGGAGGGGAATGTTGGAAACGTAATCCATTAGGGTTACGAAATTTATGGAAAATGAACAATCAAGTTCATGTAACGATCATAGGGAGTTCAAGAGACCTTGGAAGTTGAATCCAAAGGTCACATCAATGTATATATCAATGTATCATATCATTTAATAAATGCAATCCACGCTTATCTTTTTATATGCTATTTTAACATATATATGCTTCTGTAGTAAAAAATATGATGAAATGTATTGCGATTTTACTGGTTTAATGGGATTTGAAACACACTGCAATTGTGGTGAAATTCTAATTTTGCATTGACAAGATCTTGAATGGTTTCGTGATAACTAGAAATTATAATTTGCTTCTAGTGGATATGTGTGTGTAACAATTGCGAAATTACTGGTCACTACTTTTGGAATGCTTATCAGGGTTTTCTTTTAACTTATTTAAATTGTCAATAGAAACCATATAATTGTGATTTAAATGAGCCCTCTGCTGTAGCGAATTTCTTCTAGCGATTTGAACGAGCCCTCTCATGTAGTGATTTACCTTATGTTGGGTTCATAGTAGTAACCATTCATTGCCCCATTTCAATTTGTTTTAGCTTGATTAAAGTCTTACATGTGTATCGTTGGAGCCCTTTTCGTTGTTTCACTTTAATTTCGTAGGCGTTTGCATGGATTGTTGTTAAATGATCATGACCAACACACTCTAAGTGCAAGCTAAAATTTTCGCTACAGAATTTATGAACCCCCTAGAAAATTTTAGAATTAGAACTCTGTAGATATGCCTCAATTTTTTATTTGTAACTCGATTCCCTTCAATCGCCTTTGTTATTTTGGGCCATTGTTAAGATGCTTTGTCGATTTGTTTACTTACTGCTAGAGTTTCTCAAGTGAATTTTAACTTCTTGATCGCTTCCCTTGATGGAATTGAGACTCGATGCTTTTGATTGTCAGCCACTATGGCAGCCTTGGAATGTCCCAAATTGTTGTCGAGAAGAACGCTAGTTTTTATATCTGGAATTGGGCACAAGCTCTTGAAGAAACCAGTTGAATTTGGTTATTGTTGACTGGAGGGGGGTCGCGCTAGGAGTGTAGTGCGTGAGGATTGTTGCGCATTTCACGCAGGCCTTTTTCCACAATGAATTGCTTGAGTCTGGACTTTGTCGTAAACCCCATTTCAATTTTGGTTGACTGATTTACTCCCTCCCATGTGACTGTAGCCGAACTTTTTATTTAAATTCTTGGAATATTTCTTGATGTGTGTGTTGCTTCTTATGTTTATGATTTTCTTTCGCTGTCTTAAAATTTGAGGTGAATTTGTTGATCATTCTACATGATTTTAATAGAAACATCTGGTAGTCTAAGGTTATGCCAATGACTGTCCACAGGGTGTTGACTCAGAATCAAAGGATATCCTTTGATTAAGTTAATTACTGATTTCTCCCTTGTGTTCATTATCTTTAATGACAGGGAGTACACTGAGTGCATGTAATCTGTACCTGGTAATGGATGCTTGTCTTACCACTTGTACTAGTGTAATAGCATGATGTTGGTGATTGGGTTAGTTTACAACTGGGATGTGGTAACCATTGAGATGTTGAGAAGGAAATTCGGTATGCTCTTGTCCTTAGGCATTTACTTGATTGCACAAAAATGTTTGTTTATCAGATTATTTAATAACATATATTAAATATACAATGTGCTCAGATAAGTATCATTGATTTATTCAATAAATTTTATTCACTTATTAGATTATGTTGAAAATGGTAATCATCATGTTAATTGATGATAGAAATTATGGTAGTAGCTTTAATTAATTAGAGTTTGAGTGAAATGAGAATTTACAAAAGATGTTAATGAGAAGTGTCTAGATATGACATCATCTAGAATAGTCCATTGGCGCAAGTTGCGCAACCTATGGTAATGATCCAGGAGACTCCCCAGATCTAGAAAATGCTAAAAAATGAAAGTTTGCGTAATTGAATGAAACCAATTCCATTGTGACCGACTCGTCGCACTGATTCTGACCATATATATATTTTATCAAATAGACTCTGTATGCGAGATTTATTGAACTCTGATCAGATTCTCAAACAACTAAAAAGTCAAAGTTCAAACTAGCAAAAAGTCAATGCTGACGTCAGCATGACATCACCAAGATAATTTCATGATGTTGATGTGGCAGAGGTATGTGATGACATGTGGCAGTAGAACTGATTGGGCAGATGATATAGGCATAGACCAATAGATGTTCAATACGTGGCATGTGGTTGATTTAATGTGGAGTGCCACATTGCCCCGGCGTGGGTTGTCATGTGGCACCCCGTCGTTGGTTGGTAGCTTTGTTAAAAAATTTGGTAACTCACAAGAATGAAACCTGCGACCTATTGATAGGAGGAAGCACCTTGGGAAAAGTTTATTACCAACACACCATGCGATGAGGCTTGTTACAACTACTAATTATATTAAATATATGTTGTATGATATTTACTATTGGCGCAAAGGGGGTTGCGGTCAAGCCCCAGCCTGTGGACTCTTATCACAGCATACGACCGGGGGTGTGGTGTATCGCATAATGGTCATCCATCAAACCACCAACACGCAATTTTTGGCACCCTCCACCATGTAATTTAGAGCCATAACCATGGGGCTCGGCGCATGGGAAGGGACACGGTCCTATCAAAAGGCAGCATATGACCACAATCCAGGTAGTTAGCGCAAGTTGAGGGCCAACGCTTAGCCCTTTGGGCTAGCGCTTGGCCATATGTACTCCATGCACAGTGACCATTTAAAAGGGGCGCGCATCACCTCTAGGGGGATACTCTATGTATTATTAACCAAAAGTGGATTTTTGTGCTAAAGTTTAGCCCGAAATATGTATTTTTTAGGATTTCCTAGCCATGTGAAGGGGATTTGATCCCAAAAAGAGGCCAGATCTTCAGGGGAAGTTGGGTTTCTCTTTTTGAGCCTAAAAACTATAGGAACCAGGCTTTTTGAGCTTGAGGGGTAACTTTTTCATGCAGGGATTTTGAGGAGGAGCTTGCGTTTTTGACTATTTGTCATGTTTTGAGAGGCATTTTTGTCATGTTTTTTAGAGAAGTTTGATGAGGCATGTATGTATTTGAATAAGGAGGTATTGTACAACAGATCTGAAGCATGTTTTTTAACAACAAAGAGCCAATGTAAAGAGAACTTGAGAATTTGAAGATCAATAAAGAGGTCCTTCACTTGGAAGCGGGCTCGGAGACGTAGCCAATGATTGGTGAACTTCGTTAACAAGTTCTTGTCTCTATTTATTTTTATTGTTTGTTGTTATCTTTGTTGGTTGTGGAGCCTGCTTATCTTCTTGATTTATAGGTCTTTTACTTTCAGTCGTGTTTATACCCCATGAAGTATTTACACCCCAGAAGTATGTACACTCTTCCACGCGGGGGAGTGCAGAGGGGGGGTACCCCCTCTGCAGGGTCCGAGAGGGCTATCCCCCCGGCTGGGGGGTCTGGGGGCAAGCGGGCCCCCAACGGAGGTTCAGGGGCAGCGTCCCCCGAAGCAAAAATTGCCTTGTAAAAGTATATTGTAATTTCATTGTAAATCTGGACCATTCATTATAAGGTCACAGATCTAACGATAGAGATTATGTTACGGTTTTTTTCCCTAGAAGGCAACCCTCTTTTATGAGGGAAATGTATTGCAGCTATGTATGTTGGCGAGTATTGTATTCTGAGAGAGGAGACTGTGAGAGAAAGAAGAGGAAGTTACAACAGGTTTTGCTGTAGGTTGTATCCCTTTATTTTGCTGGATAATAATAAAGAAAGGACCTGGCAATTTCTCTGGTGGATGTAGCCCACACTGGGTGAACCACGTAAATCTGTGTCTCTCTTGTATTGTGTATCTTTTGTGTTTTATTTCTGCATTTGTTTTATTGTATTGCTCTGCGGTCCTGTTTTTCTAACAACTGGTATCAGAGCGTAAGGTAACTCGTAGGAAAAGAGGGTTCCTGGTTCGAGTGGGAGCAATGTCGGAAGATGGAAAGTTTATAGTCGAGAAATTTAATGGCCAAAACTACCAGTTATGGAAGATGAAGATGGAAGATTATTTATATCAGAAGGATCTATTCCTACCACTGAGCGGAGTAGCAAAGAAGCCGACTGCCATGAAGGACGAAGAATGGGAGATTCTTGAGAGAAAGGCTCTAGGAACGATACGGCTGAGCCTGGCAGCATCGGTGGATTTCAATATCTCGAAAGAAAAGACAACGAAGGGTTTGATGGACGCGTTGGACAAATTGTATGAAAAACCCTCGGCGTCCAATAGGGTATTTTTAATGAAGAGATTATTTAATATGAAGATGTCAGAAGGCGGGTCTATTGCAGATCATTTAAATGAATTTAATATGGTTACTAATCAACTAAGTTCTGTAAAAGTGAAATTTGATGATGAAGTTAGGGCTCTTCTAATCTTGTGCTCATTGCCAGAAAGATGGAATGGCCTGGTCATGGTTGTAAGTAACTCTATCTCTAGTTCAAATACTTTAAAATTTGATGATGTTGTTGGTGTTATCCTTAGTGAGGAAATGCGACAGAAAAGAACAGGTGAGACATCAGGTAATGCGTTGAACATGGAGAACAGAGGAAGACAAAAGGATAGAGGAAAGGGCCCAGGGAACCGTGGGAAATCTAGGAAGGGCATATCCAAATTTAGACTTCGAAAGATAGAGTGTTGGAATTGTGGGAAGAAAGGACTTCTGGAGAAAGACTGCAGAGCTCCAAAGAAACAAAGAGATGGACAGCAGGAGAGAAATCAGGAAGCAAATGCAATAGGTGATGTGTTACAAGATGCTTTGATTCTTTCTGTAGATAATATTTCTGAGTTTTGGGTAGTAGATTCAGGGGCTTCATTTCATGCCACACCCCATAGGAAACATTTTCAAGATTATGTTCAAGGTGATTTTGGACAGGTTCATTTGGGTGATGATGCATCATGCAAAATTGTTAGAATGGGAAAGGTAAAAATAAAGCAATGCAATGGAAACCAATGGTTGTTGAAATAGGTAAGACATATTCCAAATTTAAGGGAAAATCTAATTTCAACAGGGAAGTTGGCAAGTGAAGGTTGTATATCCATATTTACAGATAAGACGTGGAAGGTCATCAAAGGATCATTGGTGATAGAGAAATGAGAGAAGGTAGGTACATTGTATTTATGTACTGGTAATACTGACTCTTATATATCTTTATCTTCTACAGGAGTGGATACAACACTATGGCATCATAGGCTGGGACACATGAGTGAAAAGGGTATGCAGATACTTCACAAAAGAAATTTGCTGCCAGATCTTAAACAAATTGATTTGGACTTCTGTGAGCATTGTGTTTATGGAAAATAAAAGAGAGTCAGAAAAGAAATGAAGAATGAAAGGTTAGAGCTTGTGCATACAGATGTGTGGGGGCCAGCTCAGGTATCATATTCTAGTGGCTCTCATTATTATGTTACTTTTATTGATGATGCAACTAGAAAAACTTGGGTTTATTGCATTCGACAAAAATCTGATGTTTTTGATACTTTTAAGAAATGGAAAGCTTTAG
>ML778406.1:48290-62846 GCA_009831015.1 Picea engelmannii
CAAAAATCTGATGTTTTTGATACTTTTAAGAAATGGAAAGCTTTAGTTGAGAATGAGACAGGAAAAAGTTTGAAGTGTCTCAGATCAGATAATGGAGGTGAATACTACAACAAGGAGTTTGATGATTACTGTTCATACCATGGAATTCGTAGAGAGAAGGCAGTTCCACAAACACCACAAGAAAATGGTGTGTTAGAAAGGATGAACAGGACAATCATGGAGCGTGCAAGGAGTATGAGATTGCATGCTGGTTTTCCCTTACAGTTTTGGGCAGATGTTGTAGATACTACTATTTACTTAATAAATAGAGGACCTTCAAGCTCTTTGGATGGTAGAATTCCAGAGGAGGAATGGACAGGAAAAAAGGTAAACTATTCGTTTTTGAGAACTTTCGGTTGTGAAGTTTTTGTCCATATTGATAAAGAAAATAAAACAAAGCTTGAGGAAAAATCCAAGAAGTGTACCTTTATTGGATATGGTGTTAATGATTTTGGTTATCGCTTATGGGATTATGAAAATAAAAAAATCATTAGGAGTAGAGATGTCATATTCAATGAAAAGGTCATGTACAAAGATCAGTTACAAGGAAAGAAATAGGAAACAAAAAAACAAGAATACATAGTGCTTGATAAGATCACTGAAAAAGAAATTCCAAAGGAACCTGAAAATCAAAATGTACAACAGCAGGAGAAGCAGGTACCTCAAACACCTACAAGTGTTGTTAGAAGATCTACCAGGTTAAGTATACCCCCTGAACGATACTCTCTTTTGTTATATTATTTATTGTTGACTGATTCTGGTGAACCAGAATGTTATGAAGAGGCAATGCAGGTAGACAACAAAAAGAAGTGGGAGCAAGGCAAGAAAGAGGAAATGGATTCCTTGGCAAATAACCAGACTTAGGACTTGGTTCAGTTTCCTACAGGAAAAAGAGAATTGCAGAATAAATGGGTTTACAAGTTGAAGGAAGAAGATGGAGGAGAAAAGAGGACTATTTTAAGTCTTATGGCAGTAGAAGATTTTCATCTTGAACAATTAGATACATAGAAACAGTTTTTCTCCATGGGGATTTGGAGGAAGAGATTTATATGCAGTAGCCACAGGGGTATAAGGTCAAAGGAAAGGAGAATTTGGTATGCAGGTTGAAGAAGAGCTTATATGGCCTAAATCAAGCTCCAAGGCAGTGGTATCTGAAGTTTGAGAGGTTAATGATAGAACAAGGTTATAGTAGATGTCATTTTGATCACTGTGTTTATTTTAAAAGGCTATAAAATGGAAGCTATATTATATTGCTATTGTATGTAGATGACATGCTTGTTGCAGGGTCTAATATGCAGGATATAAATGTGCTCAAGTAGAAATTAGCCAATTCATTTGCGATGAAGGATTTGGGTGCTGCAAAGAAAATCCTTGGTATGAGAATAATAAGAGACAGGAAAAATTGCAAACTAACATTGTCTCAGGGTGAGTACATAGAGAAGGTGTTGGAGAGGTTTAGAATGCAGAATGGAAAACTATTTAGTACACCTTTGGCCAGCCATTTCAAATTAACTAAGGAAATGTGTCCCAAGACACAGGAGGAGATAGAATACATGTCCAGGGTCCCATATTCATCAGCAGTTGGCAGCTTGATGTATGCAATGGTTTGCAGAAGACCAGATATTGCACATGTAGTGGGAGTTGTGAGTAGGCATATGAACAATCCAGGTGAAGAACATTGGGAGGTAGTAAAGTGGATTCTCAGATATTTGAGAGGTACTACTACACATGCATTATGTTTTGGAGGTTCAGAAACTTTTTTACAGGGATATGTTGATTCAGATATGGCAGGTGATAAAGACAGCAGGAGGAGCACCACAGGGTGTGTTTTTACTATAGGTGGAACAACAGTAATTTGGATTTTGAAACTGCAAAAGGTTGTTGCACTTTCAACAACAGAGGTAGAGTATGTTGTTGCTATAGAGGCTAGTAAAGAGATGATTTGGTTACAAAGGTTTATGGAGGAATTGGGAAAGAAGCAGGAGAACAGCAGGTTGTACTGTGACAGTCAGAGTGCCATTCACCTTGCAAAGAACTTCGCCTTCCATTCGAAGACTAAGAATATACAGTTGAGGTACCACTTCATACGATCCACCTTGGAAGATGGACAATTAAAGATGGAAAAGATAAACACTAGCCAGAATCCCGCAGACATGTTAACAAAGGGAGTAACCAGGGATAAACTGAGTTCTTGCTCAGTTTCAGTTGGTCTTCAAGAATGAAGATGAAGATGAGAAATTTTCTAGGTCCAAGAAGGTTCAGAGTCCATCATATATAGCAGCGGTGAAGTTGTTGAGATCGGTCTCCAAGTGGGAGATTGTTGGTTGTGGAGCTTGATTATCTTCCTGATTTAGAGGTCTTTTCCTTTCAGTCGTGTTTATATCCCATGAAGTATTTACACCCCAGAAGTATGTACACTCTTCAACGCGGGGTCCGGGGGGGCTATCCCCCCGGCTGGGGGGTTTGGGGGCAAAGCCCCCGAAGCAAAAATTCCCTTGTAAAAGTATATTGTAATTTCATTGTAAATCTGAACCGTTCATTATAAGGTCACAGATCTAATGATAGAGATTATGTTAGGGTTTTTTTCCCTAGAAGGCAACCCTCTTTTATGAGGGAAATATATTGTGGCTATGTATGTTGGCGAGTATTGTATTCTAAGAGAGGATACTGTGAGAGAAAGAAGAGGAAGTTACAGCGGGTTTTGTTGTAGGTTGTATCCCTTCATTTTGCTGGATAATAATAAAGAAATGACCTGGCAATTTCTCTGGTGGACGTAGCCCACACTGGGTGAACCATGTAAATCTGTGTTTCTCTTGTATTGTGTATCTTCTGTGTTTTATTTTTGCATTTGTTTTATTTTATTGCTCCGCGGTCCTGTTTTTCTAACAATCTTCTCTTAATTTTCAGCATGGTTTATAATGGATAAACTCTTTAATCATTAATGAGCATCAAGTAAAAGTCATAATTGATATTCCGCAACAAATAGTAAAGTTTATGTATTTCTTATCGATATGATGCATAAAGTACATTAAACTAAACTTTCAATTGTTAGTAAAACCTATCATTTTTTGATCAAGTTTATGGCATGAGAGAATTTGGTTTTGAAGGTTTTAAAGGAATTGCAAGCATTGGATGCTCACCAGAGAAAAACTCAAGTGAGGAGAAGGCCAACTTGAGGCTCTTAATCCAGAATTATTTTGTTATTCCATTGAAGCAACAATTTTATCCATTAGCATACATGCAATAAGAAATGATTAATTGGAAAAGTTTAAGGCAACCTAAATGTCAAAGTGTACAAGGATATACTCAAACATTTCGAAAGAAAGCATTAAATTTGGGTATTCCTTTATATACACAAGAGACACTCCTAAAATATATTGGTGGTTTACATTGTTATCTCAAGCACACTATTCTTATACTAAATCCTTCTAACTTTGATGAAGTATGTGTACAATCCATTCACATTGAATCAAGCAAAGGGAATGTTGGTGATAGTGTTTCTACAACTACTTGGCAAAGAAGGGATTCAGGGAAAAGAAAAGAGAAAGAGAATAAGAAAACCACAACAAGAAAGGAGAATCCTACGTGCAAGCATTGCAAGAAGGTAGGCCATAATGAAGATCATTGTTGGATCTTACATCCCGTGTTGAAGCCAAAGAAGTATGCCAACCAATGAAGAAAGAATACCATAGCTGCGACAGTTCAAGTGAATCTTGGATCAAACTCTGGTGATGAGACACAATTTGTAGCTATGGGAATTTGAGGTATAGATTTTGTTGCAAGCACTAGCTCTTATAATTCATATGTTGTAAATGATGAGTGTAAAAGGAGTGAACTTTTCCACATAAGGGTCATAAAAAATAATGTTAAAGTTGATACTCTTGTAGACAGTGAATCACAAGCCAATCTAATCAATGAAGTGGTTGTAAATAACTTGGGGCTTGAAACTAAGCCACATCCTAGACCATATCCATTGGAATGGATATGTGGTGATAATAATTTGCAAGTAACCAAACAATGTAAAATTAAGTTTCCAATCACTTCTAATTATGTTTATGAATTAGGGATTTATAGAGTGCCACTGGACATATGTGTAATTGTCTTGGGAATTCCATACCTTTATGATAGAAAATCTATATTCTACAGGGAGGAAAATAAATATTGCTTCAAGAAATATGGGAAAGAGTACATTGTTCGTGCACATTGCATGAAAACTGATAGATCTTTTGCAGCTACAGGGCAGTTAAAAAGAATGACAAATGCAAGCAAAATTTTAACACTTATGTCTGTAACAAAACATAAATTTTGTGATGCTAAACATGAGATGCTTTAGTCTGTTTTGAATAATCATAAAGTGTCACAAGAAATACAACATGAGGTTCAGTTGCATACTTTGTTTACTATTCATGTTCAGAAGGGGAAGCATGTTTTGTCATTTTCATTCGCACACTCAATATTGTTGTTTAGTTTTCTGTTATTGAGTGGTGTATGGTTGTTAAATGTAACAAAGAATGTAGAGGATTGTGCGATAAATGAGATGATTACTTTGATAAACAATACTATCTTAGTTTTTATGTTTGTTGTGATTAGTCAAGTGATCATTGTCCCAAAAGAAAGGATGGATGATACGTGACAAGTGGGGAGGCAGTACCCTCACTTCTTACCTGATTAAAAAAAAAAAATTGGTGGTCCAAAACCTTCAAAGTGGGGAGGAATGATCCAGGAGGCTCCCCAGGTCCAGAAAATGCTAAAGGATGAAATTTCTCAAAATTGAATGGAACCAATTCCATTGCGACCGGATCGTCGCGCTAATTCCCACCATATATTTAATTTCTCAAATGGGCTTCATATGCGAGAGTTATCACACTCTGATCAGATTCTCAAACATCTAAAATGTCAAAGGTCAAACTAGAAAAAAGTCAATGATGACGTCAGCATGACATCACCAAGATAATTTCATGATGTTGACGTGGCAGTGGCAAGTGATGAAATGTGGCAGCACAATTGATTGGCCAGATGATGCATGCATAGAACAATAGATGTTCGACACGTGACATGTGGTTGATTTAGTGTGGAGGTGCCACGTGGCACCCTTTTGTTGGTTTGTGGCTTTGTTAAACAAAATTGGTAACTCATGAGAATGGAAACTAGAACCTGTTGATAGGAGGAAGTGCCTTGGGAAATGTTTATTACCAACGCACCATGCGATGAGGCTTGCTAAAACTACTAATTATATTATATATATGTTGTGTGGTATTTAAGTATTGGCGTGAAGGGGGCTGGGGTCAAGCCCCAGTCCGTGGTCTCTTATCACAGCATACGACCGGGGGCACGACGCATGGAATAATTGACATCCATCAAACCACCAATGCATGATTTTTGGCACCCTCCACCATGTAACTTGGATCCATAACCATGGGTATCGACACATGGGAAGGGACGTGGTCCTATCAAAAGGCAACATAAGACCACAATCTAGGGAGTTAGCACAAGTTTAGGGCCAATGCTTAGCCCTTTGGTATAGTGCTTGGCCATATGTACTCCATGCAACCATTTAAAAGGGGTGTGTGGCACCTCTAGGGGGATACTCTGTGTATTATAAACCAAAAGTTGGTTTTTGTGCTAAAGTTTAGCCGAAAATATGTAATTTTCAGGATTTCTTGGCCATTTGAAGGGGGATTTGATCCCAAAAAGAGGCCAGATATTTAGGGGAAGTTGGGATTCTCTTGTTGAGCCTAAAAAATATATAAACCAGGATTTTTGAGCTTGAGGGTTAAATTTTTCATGTAGGGATTTCGAGGAGCAGCTTCTGTTTTTGGCTATTTCTCATGTTTTGAGAGGCATTTTTGTCATGTTTTTGAGAAAAGTTTGATGAGGCATGTATGTATCTGAATAAGGAGGTATTGTACAACGGATCTGAAGCATGTTTTTTAACAACAAAGAGCCAATGTAAAGAGAACTTGAGAATTTGAAGAGCAATAAAGAGGTCCTACACTTGGAAGCGGGCCCAGAGACGTAGCCAACGATTGGTAAACTTCATTAACAAGTTCTTATCTCTATTTATTTTTATTGTTTGTTGTTATCTTCTCTTAATTTGCAGCATGGTTTATAATGCTTGAACTCTTTAATCATTAATGAGCATCAACTAAAATTCATAATTGATATTCCTCAAGAAATAGTAAAGTTTATGTATTTCGCATTCTTATCGATCCGATGCATAAAGTACATTAAACTAAACTTTCAATTGTCAGTAAAACCTATCATTTTTGGATCAAGTTTATGGTATGAGAGAATTTTGTTTTGAAGGTTTGAAAGGAATTGCAAGCATTGGATGCTCACCAGAGAAAAACTCAAGTCAGGAGAAGGCCAACTTGAGGCTCTTAATCTGGAGATTTAAAGGAGATATCATAAACAAGAGATGTCTTCACCGAGAAAATAGGTCCTTTTTCATATGAGGATGATTTATTTGAGGATTTTCAATTGATGAAAGCCATGGTAGAAGAACTTTACCATGAAAGAGGATAACGAAGAAATCCAAAGGTTGAAGAAGGTGAATCTTCAGTAAGAGAAGAAGGAGGAGTTGGAGGTGGTGGACCCCCAGAACCTTCTCCTACTTCATCCTCGTCATCTAAAAGTGAATAAAGTGTACATTCCTCTAAGGATAAGCAACCTAAAAAAACTCATCATTATTTTGATATTCCTTTATTAATGCTAGATGTAAAGTTTAATTTACCCACTTATGATGGTGAATTAGATGCAAAAAACCTAGATAATTGGATTAGACAGCTTGAAGTCTATTACAGGATACAAAGGATTTTTGAAGATGAAACAAAGATCCAACTTGCTAGTCTCAAAATGGGAGGCACAACTCTCATATGGTGGGAAAGGAAAACTAAAGACGATTTCAAGAAAAGTGGTAAAACATTTTCTTCCTGGAATGATTTTGTTATTCCATTGAAGCAACAATTTTATCCATTAGCATACATACAACAAGAAATGATGAATTGGAAAATTTTAAGGAAAACTAAATGTCAAAGTGTACAAGGATATACTCAAACATTTCGAAAGAAAGCAATAAATTTGGGTATTCCTTTATATACACAAGAGACACTCCTAAAATATGTTGGTGGTTTACATTCTTATCTCAAGCACACTATTCTTATGATAAATCCTTATAAATTTGATGAAGTATGTGTACAAGCCATTCACATTGAATCAAGTAAAGGGAATGTTGGTGATAGTATTTCTACAAATACTTGGCAAACAAGGGATTCAGGGAAAAGAAAAGAGAAAGAGAAGAAGACAACCACAACAAGAAACAAGAAGCCTACTTGCAAGCATTGCAAGAAGGTAGGCCACGATGAAGATCATTGTTGGATCTTACATCCTGAGTTGAAGCCAAAGAAGTATGCCAACCAAGGAAGAAATAATACCACAACTGCGACAATTCAAGTTGATTTTGGATCAGACTCTGGTGATGAGACAACATTTGTAGCTATGGGAATTCGAGGTATAGATTTTGTTGCAAGCACTAGCTCTTCTAATTCATATGTTGTAAATGATGAGTGTAAAAGGAGTGAACCTTTCCACATAAGGGTCATAACAAATAATGCTAAAGTTGATACTCTTGTAGATCATGGATCACAAGCCAATCTAATAAGTGAAGATGTTGTAAATAACTTGGGACTTGAAACTAAGTCACATCCTAGACCATATCCATTGGGATGGATATGTGGAGATAATAATTTGCAACTAACCAAGAAATGCAAAACTAAGTTTGCAATCGCTTCTAATTATGTTGATGAAGTAGGGATTTAGATAGTGCCACTGGACATATGTGTAATTGTCCTGGGAATCCCATACCTTTATGATAGAAAATCCATATTCTACACGGAGGAAAATAAATATTGCTTCAAGAAATATGGGAAAGAGTACATTGTTCGTCCTCATTGCATGAAAATTGATAGATCTTTTGCAACTACAGGGCAGTTAAAAACAATGGTAAATGCAAGAAAAACTTTAACACTTATGTCTATAACAAAACATAAATTTTGTGATGCTAAACATCAGATGGTTCAGTATATTTCGAATAATCCTAAAGTGTCACAAGAAGTACAACATGAGGTTGAGTTGCATACTTTGTTTACCATTCCTGTTCAAAAGGGGAAGCATGTTTTGTCATTCTCATCTGCACACTCAATATTGTTGTTTAGTTTTCAGTTATTCAGTGGTGTTTGGATGCTAAATGCGACAAAGAATGTAGAGGATTGTGCAATAAATGAGAGGATTACTTTGATAAACAATGCTATCTCAGTTTTTATGTTTGTTGTG
Source organism: Picea engelmannii (assembly GCA_009831015.1). Taxonomy (NCBI): domain Eukaryota; kingdom Viridiplantae; phylum Streptophyta; class Pinopsida; order Pinales; family Pinaceae; genus Picea; species Picea engelmannii. Next base: position 56,661 of record ML778406.1, read on the forward strand.
ATTAGTCAAGTGATCATTGTCCCAGTAGAAAGGATGGATGATACATGACAATAGGGGAGGTAGTACCCTCACTTCTTACCTGAGTAAAAACATACTTTTGGTGGTCCAAAAGCTTCAAGGTGGGGAGGAATGATCTAGGAGGCTCCCCAGGTTCAAAAAATGCTCAAAAATGAAAGTTATTGGAATTGAATGAAACCAATTCCATTGTGACCGAATCGTCGCGCTGATTTCGACCATATATTTACTTTCCAAAATGGGCTTCATATGCGAGAGTTATCACACTCTGATCAGATTCTCAAACAGCTAAAAAGTCAAAGGTCAAATAGGGAAAAATTCAATGATGATGTCAACATGACATAACCAAGCTAATTTCATGATGTTGACATGGTAGAGGTAGGTGATGACATGTGGCAGCACAGCCGATTGGGTAGATGATTCAAGCATAGACTAATAGATGTTCGACACGTGACATGTGGTTGATTTAATATGGAGGTGACACATGACACCCCATCGTTGGTTGGTGGCTTTGTTAAACAAAATTGGTAACTCATGAGAATGGAACCCACAACTTTCTGATAGGAGGAAGTGCCTTGGGAAACGTTTATTACCAACGCGAACGCGCCATGCGATGAGGCTTGTTACAACTTCCAATTATATTATATATATGTTGTGTGGTATTTAAGTATTGGCTCGAAGGGGGCTGGGGTCAAGCCCCAGCCCGTGGTCTCTTATCACAACATACGACCGGGGGCGCAACACATGGAATAATCGACATCCATCAAGACACCAATGTGCGATTTTTGGCATCATCCACCATGTAACTCAGATCCATACCCATGGGTCTCGACGCATGGGAAGGGATGCAGTCATATGAAAAGGCAGCATATGCCCACAATCCAGGGAGTTAGTGCAAGTTTAGGGCCAACGCTTAACCCTTTGGGATAGCGCTTGGCCATATGTACCCCATGTGACCATTTATAAGGGGTGCACAACACCTCTAGGGGGATACACTGTGTATTATTAACCAAAAGTGGGTTTTTGTGCTAAAGTTTAGCCGAGAATATGCATTTTTCAGGATTTCTTTGCCATTTGAAGGGGGATTTGATCCCAAAAAGAGGCCACATCTTTAGGGGAAGTTGGGATTTTCTTGTTGAGCCTAAAAACTATATAGACCAGGCTTTTTGATCTTGAGGGGTAACTTTTTGATGGAGGGATTTTGAGGAGCAGCTTGTGTTTTTGGCTATTTCTCATGTTTTGAGAGGCATTTTGTCATGTTTTTGAGAGAATTTTGATGAGGCATGCATGTATCTGAACAAGGAAGTCTTGTACTATAGATCTGAAGCATGTTTTGTAATAACAAAGAGCCAATGTAAGGAGAACTTGAGCATTTGAAGAGCAATAAAGAGGTCCTCCACTTGGAAGCGGGCCCGGAAACGTAGCCAACGATTGGTAAAGTTCGTTAACAAGTTCTTGTCTCTATTTATTTTTCTTTTTTGTTGTTATTTTCTCTTAATTTGTAGCATGGTTTATAATGGCTGAACTCTTTAATCATTAATGAACGTCAAGTAAAAGTCATAATTGATACTCCGCAACAAATAGTAAAGTTTATGTATTTCTCATTCTTATCGATCCGATGCATAAAATACATTAAACTAAACTTGCAATTGTCAGTAAAACATATCATTTTTGGATTAGGTAATTAAATAAACAATACCATGTTCACCCAATCATGATTAATGACATAATTAAATCATTTTAACGTTAATAACCTTTATCTCTTAGCGAACTCGGTTATTTTTGCATGAGATCAACTTTACCTGTATTCTTAAAAGGATGTTTGTGATTAAATTAACCTTATTGTGCAACAACAAAAATAGTAAGTATAGTGATGGTTAAACCCTCCATCCCGTGGGATTGATAAAGTCTTGAGTGTTAGTTTAGTAACCCTGATTTGATTGTAAAAATTATAAATTTAGAAGAGAGATAAAGTAATGTTTATTTTAACTTTTAATGATTTTTCAATCTCAAACTAGCGTCGCTGGTTGTCCACTTAGTCAATTATTCCTTGATATGAGAAGAAATATTTGATAAGTTAAGACTGGGACATCATATTATAATAAATGTAGTTATATAAGGTTTCTTAACCTAGTCCCCATATACGATTGATATGATGTGTAGATAATAAAAATTTTAAGTAGTAATGTCGAATATGATAATGATGTTTAGAATTGGCGCTCTAATATCAAGGTTTTACTTAGGCTCTTGTTGTTTTTATTATTCTTATGTATTATTCTTGTACTCTTCATACTTGATTATTGCTTAAAATTGTTAAAGCAAGGAATTTTATTCTAGTATGTTTGAAAAAATTGATGTACCTTTATTCGATAATTCTAGTTTTGATTTGTGGTTATGATTGGTTAATGGAATTTAGATATCTACTTGTTCCTTAGAATAGTGGTCAGTCGTGGTCAAAATCTATTGGATAAGTGAATGTCTTGGAGGTTTTAACCATGCAAGATAAGTTGAACAAATAGTTTTTTTTGTTACCTTTATGAAATATGTTTGATTGATTGATAATGATGTTGCTTTCAGTTGATATTAAGTAAATTGCTTGTTTAGTGTTTAATACATTGTTACACATGACACTTATCAAATATTTGTTTAAAAAGGAAAAAAAATGCTTACCTCTTTGAACTTACTTGTTGTAACGGAAGGGCCGTTACACTAACTGAGACAAACAACAACAATTCACAAGCATCAAGGACGAGATATCCAAGTAAATCAAAACACTGAATCTGAATTCAAATAAGGGACTGAAAACCATTTCATTTTTAATCAGAGGACGTGGAGGCATTACTATCACTAATTCGGCAGAAGCTATATGGCGTCTCTAGGCATGACATATTTTTAACACTGACGGATTGTTGATTAACAAAAACAGATCCGTAGATTTTAGGAAAATTTGAGGGAAATCCCTAGGAAGATTGTAGCTAGATCTGAGAATGAAAATTAAAATTGTGAACGAGTTTCATTTATCTCTTTATTTTTGTTGTCTACAATGGTCGAAACCTGAGGGTGTCATTACTATCAGGTTTGTAGAGTTTACGGGTATTGATCATCTGGAGAAGCGTCATTGTCTGAGACTGAAGGTCGCGTGTTCAGTTCACGCTCACCGTACTACATGATCTCGAAGTATCGAAAAGAGTAAATAAACAAGGTTCCGAAAAATTCTCAGAACTCACAGGATACAACACCTCTAATTAAAATAAATCAAGAAAAGCCAACGGAACTGATCTCCGGTGAAGTCATACTTCATTGATAACTATTAAATGAAGATCGTGTAACTTCAATTATAATTTTATATATAGTAAACCCTTCTGCGCCTCTAGGGTTTAAGCCTTAATGGAAACGATTTTCTAATCCCTACACGTGGGGCTTTCCACATAAGTTTTTGGCAACTTAATCTCCAGATATCTCAGTTATTAATCTCCATATCTATTTATATCTCTGACACGATTTCTCATTCATCGATGGTAGAGGGTCCATCAAACCGTAATCTTTGCCTCTACACTTTGATGTGCAAAGAGATTCCATCCTTATGTGTAATGGAAAATATTCTCCTGGTTCATATAAAAACAAAATACCTTTAAGCTTGTAAGAAGTCTCCTCTGAAATATGGCACCCAAACCCATAATACAATTCTTCCCAAGACGGTAGCGACGGTTTTCACATAACTGTCAAGCATTTCCTATTTGGTTGTTTTTCCATCATCGGGGCATCCATTACAACGAGCGAGTGCTCAGGGAACAATGGTGCCATCTCCGTAGGAGATATGTCGCTCCAGTTGGGAAAAAAGCATTTGGAAAGCAACCAACTACGGACAATTCTCAACAACAAACAACTAACCTCCAACACAGAAACAATTTACAATTTATAACGACAATTCTCAGCAACACACAACGAATCTCCAACACAGAAACAATGTACAATTTATAACTTAAGTAGTGTGTTGTTTAACCATACCCTCGGGTAATGTTCATGTAGATACAACATAACAGAGTCTGATTTATCTCAGTTGGGAAGGCCATAGGTCTTAAGGGTTGGAACCTAGGATCTGAACCCAATTGCCTAAGACAAATTAGTAATGCAGTCTTGATACATAATACCCAATTAAGTAATTATTTTACATGAATTTACTATATGATAATTAGATTTACGACTATCACATGGGTTCATAGGCCTTCACCTTGTAACCTCCCATTGATACCATATGTAATACCGATCTAATTTGAACCCAAGAAGCATCTTTTTTCTTTTATAAGATTGAAACCACATAGTCTCAATTATTAAACACATATAATGATACAAAAATCAATGCACAAATAAAAGAGTTACACAGAAGGAGTCAATTTGTTGATTAAATTTTGGCTCCAAAAATGTGATCGTCCACTGCGCCGCAATTTCGACAATATACTCCAAGATTTCCAATCCACTGAATGACTCAGCAGATGCCTCCCTGCCAATGCAATGGGTACTCTTCTTCCCCATTCCCCCCCTCCAACCGCAAAACTAGTCGTCAACTTTTGACTCGCAAGTGAGAGGATCCCACCTCTTAACACACTTCAGTGTTTGACTAGTAATACAAATGCTCAAAGGTATGTGGTCATTACAATGGTCACCCAACCATAGGATATAATACCCCTTCAACCTTCTCTTCTTTTTATTTTATAGCTAAAATCCCTTCCTACAAAGACTCACTCAAGCATAAATAACTAATTTAGGAAATAACTTAAGTATAATATTCACCCATCCACATTTCACTTGCATCCAGTTTGCTCTTAAAATTACTACATTTTATTTTTATTTAAAAATCAAAATTTTCCTCACCCACTTTTGTTTTATCTATTTTTTCTCCTAGTTGTTCCCTAGATATTCTCCATTGATCTACATGAGATATTTTAGTATCTTGAACTAATAATGAACTCCTATTATCTTTAGATCCCACCATTTGTTAGCTAATTGCTCAATGAGTTAGGATTTTTCCCAATTAATCCCCTTATATAAATTTCTCTCGTGATATTAATAATTGTTATTTATTTATTCACTTTTAATATAATCATGCACATCTTTAGTTTCCTTCCAAGTTGTTTGTTTTCTATATTTAATTATATTTTTTTTAAATTCCAAATTTGCATTATCGATGAACTCTTTGAATAATTTAATTGTTCCTGAACATCTAACCCATTCCCATAAAGTTGATCTCCAAAGTTTTCTAGCATGACTCTATCATCTATTTTATTGCTTTTCACTGATTAACTTACATGTTTCACCTTATATTAGAAATTTGATTGAAACAAAGGGTAAGGGTGATATGAACGTCGTGACCTTCAGGATGTACTAATGCGCTCCCAGGGTTCCATGTGTCATGTCCTTCAAGCAGTTTTTACCTTGAAACAAAGGATAAAGGTGCCATGAATACCATGCCCTTCAAGATGTATTGATGTACTCCAAGGGTGTCACATGTCACGCCCTTCAAGCGCTTTTGACCTTGAGCATTGAGAATATGGCACAATTGGTGGAGATCCTATTATTCATGTAGTTTCCCCTATTACAAGACTACTGGAAAGTGAGGAATAAGGCCTCTGTTATATTGCACGTCCCTCAATATACCTCATGAGAGACTAAGACCCATTGTACCCTCACAACATCATGCAACCCTTTGAGCAAGAGTGTCCCTCACTCTTAAACTCCAAGCATGGTGGGAGTGCTAGTGAGTGGAAACATGGACGCTAGTCTACCACTCCCCCTTCTACTGGTTTGGTTTTTTATATCCCTTGTACTCCTTTTTAGAGTTGTATCAGAAAGCATGATCCCTATTCCTCCCTCCACTAACCAATCATTTATAAGTAGTGTCCATAACCAATTTAAATCATTTATAAAAAAATTCATCAATATATTTGCTCCCTGACTCAGATTTCTAGGGCCTTTGTTGACGATACCCCCATCAACTAATCATTGAGCTTCATGTACACTCAGAAAGCATTAGTAATATATGTACAATCATGATCATCCATACAATTTATTCTGCAATGTATAATGAAGAATTAATCAATTTTACATTTTGACCTTTTAAAAAATTCATAAAATTTTAGCAGTCATGAAGTATTAATTTGTTGAGTTGTTTGT
>ML778406.1:65495-78758 GCA_009831015.1 Picea engelmannii
TTTTTTGTTCTATGGTAGTATGTTATGAATCAAGTGCCTTGCAAATGATAAAAGGTCAATAATTGCAGTGCACCTCGAAGGGGAAACCTTCTTTTAAAATATAACAAATTCACAAGATAATATATGATGATCTTATGACTAACTCTCCTTGGGGTATATATATATATATATATATATATATATATAGGAGACAAAGGGTACAATTATAATGAAAGGGTACAATTAAAGGTTCTAGATGAACTACTAAAATAACAAATAAACTAATAATGTATGCTTATTATGGCCTTAATATAGGGGCCCAAGGGCCTTAGCATACATATTTCCCTTGTTTAAAAAACATTTTCCCTCAAATCCTGTAATTTAGGTTGTTTTTTCACAAAATACTCATTTTACCATGTAGCTTCTTCTAGAGGCATATTCTTCCACTTAATTAGGTACTCCATAATGGTTCTATTCTAGGGAGATAGATAAATCTAATCGATAACCTTTTCTTGTTCAAGAATAAACTTTTTTTCTTCATCTAATCCTGGAAGTTCTATTTGTGTTGGCATAGTTTGTTACAAAATCTTTTTTAGCCAAGACACATGAAAAACATTATGAATGAAAGAAGAAGGAAAAACTAAATCATATTCCACTTCTCCAATCTTATGAATAATATTGTAGGGTGTGTAAAAGTTTGGAGATTATTTTTTATCTTTCTTTTGCTTGAGTGTAGATTTCTTATAAGGTTGTAGTCTAAAAAATACCAAATCACCCTCCTCAAACTGTCTTTCACTTCGATGTTGATTTGCGTTATGTTTGATCTTTTTTTGTTCCATTTGAAGGGTTTCCTTAAGATTTGTCAAAGTTTATTTAGTCTTTTCCGTACGTGACTCTATTTCTTATACTCCAGACTTATCTTGCGAAATGTATGAGATACTAGGAGATGGGTATCCATAAAGGCCTAAAATGGGGACATTTTAGTAGATGTGTGATAGGTAGTATTATACAACAATTCTACCAGAGTGAGCCACTTCATCCCTTGAGATTGCTTGTTTAAGGAATAATATTGTAGATAACACTCTAAGCATGTCTTAACTATTTCTCTTTTACCATCTATTTGTCGATGATATGTTGAACTCATATCTAGTGTTGTTCCACTCATCTAGCATAATTATTTCCAAGACATTCCTATGAATTTTGGATCTCTACCACTTACTATTACTTTAGGAATACCATGAAGTATATGAATTTCCTTCATGATCACTTCTACCACTTGGATTGTTGTATATGTACTTTGGATTCTACAAAAATGCCCATACTTTGATATTGTATCAATGACCACATAAATGGAATCCTTAACTCCATACTTTGGTAACCCTATAATGAATTCAAATGAGATCTCTTTGTATTTTTCATTAGGTATGTATAATGGATAAAGTAAACCTGGAGAGTTTAATATCTCTCCTTTATTTCTTTGGAAAACTTGACATTCTCTTAATTTTTTTTTAATATCTTTATACATTCCTTCCCAAAAGAAATCTTTTCCATTCCTTTGATGTGTTTTAAGGAACCCTACATGTCTTCCCATCACAGAGTCATGAGACTCCCTTAATATTTATTGCTTCAAATTTCATTTAGACCATAAAAATATTATACCCTTGTACCAACATATATCTCCCTTCCACTCCCAATGTTCCATAGAGTTCACCTCTTCCTTTATACATTGTAATTTTTGTTTAGTTTTATTGTCATTTTTTCATTCATGTCGAGATTCTTCTAGCCACACAAGAATATAAGATGTAATAGAATACAAGCTTGAGGATTCTTCTATTCTAAAAAGAGCATCTGCTACTACATTTTCCAAAGCATCAATAACATATAACATAATAGATTTCACAATGTAATCATTTGTTCATTTCTAACTGCGTCATTCTTGAAACCGAAATGCCCTCAAATAAAAAATTGTATTAGCCAAATAAATTCAAAGAAATAGAGGGTACTAAATTTCTCTTATGGTGTTTTAGGTCTTTTCTGACACATAATTTATCTATAAATATATAAGAGTTTTTTCTTATTATAGAAATGTTAAAAAAAAAAGCTAGCCACAGTGAAAATATATTTTTTATTTTCTAACTTGGGGTTACTGATCTCATTATGGTACATTACTTTATTATAGTATTTTCATCTTCATTGTACCATAATTTCTCTTTAAATTTAGTCATTATGATGATTCTAATAATATCAATATTTTGAAGAGTTTCCTCATATTTTATCTTCCAATGTGTGTGCAATAATAAGAATATTTATTCACCCTTGTTACACACAAAAATACCACACTTAAGTACCACACCCTAAGTCTCGCAGATGTTGTAAAAATAGCATATGCACATTTCTAAGTATTGCATACACCTTTACACCATGAAAGAACATTTGTCGCAATCCTTAGCCAACGTGGAGGAGAAATATATTATATTAAGGTCAAAATACTATGTACACATTAATTATTTATTAATATTCATAAAAAAGAAATTAATTTAGTGTGAGAATCCACCTCACATTTAGTTTCTTAATATCAAGGAGAGGTTGAGAATCTCATAGATGGTTGAGATATTTTCTCAAACCAAAATCCTAATTTCATGGATCTTGAAAAATATTTCCTCATTAAAATCCTCGAGAGATATATTTTCTCCCTAAAATCCTTAAGAGAGATTTTCTCCCTAAAAATCTTGGAAATCCCATTTTAGTGAATCTAGTGAGTAATTTTCTCTATGGTGGTTAAGCCTCCAAATCATATATAATGAGAGATTTCAATGGAGAAGAGGAAAAATGAGGAAGATTAGAGGTATAAAACCTTTGATTTTGGAGGAAGCTTGGAGATATCATACCTATGATCGTGGGATTCATTCAAGGGTTGGACAAGGAGAGCTTGGAGGAGTTGCAAATGACATCATTCATGGTCTGTAAGTTTTCTTGGTTCTCATTTAATATACTTGGCCTATTTCATTCAAGTATGTGGTTTCATGTGCTTGTCTATGTTTAATTTGATTTGCATAGATGAATTTGCTATGACTAATCCATTAGAGTAGATGGAAGTCACTTATTCATTGACATCATGATGGCGGGTAATACCAGCGTGGTAGGTTACATGTCCCTTAGGATGACATGTGGTGATATTTGATTGTCCCATGGGACGAGTGTGGACCTCGTTGGGGGAGAAGGGCCTTAAAAATCCATTTTAATTAAGGGCTCATGAGGATTGCATTTATAGTGCCATGTGTCGAGCATAAAAGGTGTTGCATGGCATAGTGATTTGGCACTTATAGCTGAGCTTTGGTGGGAAGTATGGATGCCATGTGTCAGGTGACAATGGTGCCATGTGTCATGTAGATATGACACTACTTATCGAGAGGATTTGTCACATGTAGGTGAAAATATGAGAAAATTTGGGTCATTCAACAAAGTTTGAAAGGTCAGAAAGGCTATGTGGTGGTCAAGAACACCGATGAAGATGAAGGCATCGAAAATTTAATAAGAGTCATTAATCAGTGGTGGGTTAGAGTTAATATCTATGATGGATTTTTGAAGAACCCCCTTATAGGTTATAGAATGGAAGAAGATGTCACGAGTGGCATGGCATGCCAACACATTTAGAGGATGCTAGGTGTCAACACCTGGTTCGTCATAAGTTCAAGGGTGGACCCTATTGGGTCCATACCATTGGATGGCCATTGAAATAACAAACCTTATGATCTACGGGAAGAGAAATCTAGATCGTTCGTCATATATGGAATGGATTGGAAATTTTATGTATTGGCTAGTAATTTCGATGACGATGGAGGCATTGGTGACGTGGTGAGGATAGTTGGGTCTACAGGTGAGTGAATCTGGTTCATTGATATAGGCATAATGTCTTTGGAGCACATAATAATGGAAGAGTGGGTGTTAAGAATCACGCCCTTTAGAATTGTTGAATCAATTAGAGTTGTTGGATGAGATGCACATTGACCATTAGATATAGAGTAATCATGAATAATGAATCGTTGTCAGAACTTGTGGATGGGTCTTTATGACCCATGGAAATAAAATATCGATGACAATGACTAGAGGTTTCATGGGATTGGAACCAGGGTTCGGAAAACCATGTGGTTGATGCCTCGTTGGATCCATGGTTTCTCCATGTCAATTGACACTTTGGATATTAATTCATGTGGATGCCACATGGCAATGAGGTGGTGGTGACCAATGATGCCCAAGAAATTTTTAAAGTCATAAATTTTGATCCAGAGCTCGGTTTTGATTATGATGACAGACATTGGAAATTTCTTGACAAGTAGAAGATAATGGTTCCCTCGAGAGGAGTTATTGATATGAATGAGAAAAAACCAAATTTGAATACTGTATCCCTTAAAATGGTACTTAGGTGGTTAGGTGTATTACAAAATGGTATTAGAGTAGGCTACAACAATTGAAATATTGGTTTTCATTGATGTCAACCCTTGAAGAATTTCAGTAGCCCTGAAGGTTTGGTTATAGAACTCGAAGTTGATCAAGGAAAAAGGTCATGAAGGATGGTGTAAACACAGGTAACTCACTCATGGATGGATATTCCTTATCATGTTGTTTCTGGTGATAGGTGGTATTCCACATAGCTCCTCATGGTTGAGGAGTTATGGCCTTGTGAATCTAGAAGCCCCAAAGAATGGTCAAGAATCCCCCAGTTGGTTACAAGTATTTAATGAAAGAGTAAAGTGATTGTAACAAGAAAGTTAAGAAACCCCTAATTTTAAGGAAATAAGTTACATAGAAAATGTATAAATACCCCTCAAGGAGTCTTTCATAAGGAAAATTCACACACATATCTATTGATTATCTATCTTGTTAAGAACTGTTGATCTATTGGAAAAATATAAGGTTGAGATTGAGGTTGCAAAGGAAGGTTGAAGGTGGAAGTATCAGAGTTGGAAGTAATGTGTGTAACCCTAGTTTCCGATGTATCTACAGGTTATATGTCAGAAAATAATGGGTGTACATGGGCTGTAGTGGAGAAAAGTGCAGATATCCATGGGCAGTATAAGAGTAAGTCACGAATCTATGAAAATCTCATGAAAGATTGGGTAATGCTAGTACCATGTACCTGAATTCATAAGTAATCCTACATGTCAAATCTATTGTGTATCATGTTAGATATAGAGGTATTGGTATGCATATGTGCTTGTTCTATTTGGTTTTGGTATGATACATACTTGAGGTATGTTTGGTTTGACACATGATTGAGGAACATCTTGGCTACATGGTTGATAGAGGTATATTCTTGTATCTGTTTATGATATGATTATTATGGTTAAGATTTTAGATTTGGATGTATGGTTCATGTATACACTTGTTGTATGGTGGCATATGCATGGGGAACATGCTTTGGTTCTACGAGTCTCTTCATTGATGATATGGTATAGGTCTATACATGATTGATGCTATGGTATATGGTATTGGTTTTTATATGTGATTAATGTTATAGTATAGGGTACATGATTTGATTATGATATGGTTTATACATTGATGCACATGCTGGTACAATGTTGATGGATGATATGGTACAGGTTTTTGTATAGAAAAGTTTGATGGTTGATGGTATAGTGACAATCATAGGTTCGATACAATTACAGGTTGATGAGACAGTGGTAGTATTAGTGATAGTGGCAGTGAAAATGGTAGTGACAAATTGGTCTAGACTTATATTTTAGGGCGACAAGATGGGGATAGGAAAGGGGGTTGTAGCCTCCTTCTGTATGGTGCCAAATAACACAAGGATTTGGAGCTTCCTTCGGGTTGGATCCTAAGAATTAGGGGTTTGTATCCTCCATTAGCTTGGAGCCAGAAAATTCATGGAGTTGTATCTTCCTTCAGGTTGGAGCTATAACCTCCTAGTTGTAGTTGGAGAATTGGAAAGTTGGTGCTTCTAATGAATGTACTCTTTTGATATATAATAAAATAATTATGTGATTTTCTCCCATTTTGGTTTCCACGTAAGCTCTGGTGTATTGTGTTTTTTTGGATGTCTATTATGCTTTGTTGATTTATACTACTCATAATATATTGATAATATATTGCTAATGATGTTGATGATTACATATTGATGCAACCCCCCTACTCCCCCATAGGGCTACAAGACCTCCCAGTCAAGGATCTTCGATTATTGAGTCAAGTGACTCTCTCAAACCTTAATGGTTCCGTTCTATATCTAAACACAAGACATTTTAGCGCCTTGGTGTAGGTCTGATAGCACCTGCGACCTTCCCTTTCGCTCTTCTTTGAAATATCATAGTACTAAGTGTTAGATATTTTTCTGATAACCCCCCTCTTGTTATAACTTTGGGCGGTGGCCTCTCATGACCATGCGATTGCGGGTGTGACCAATAGAGGTTTCGTATCAAATTTATTTTCGGACAACAATTCTCCTCGAACCTCCACTTGTCCTCTTGGTGAAACCACAGTATGGATTGCAGCCCACCCTCAATGTTTTGAAGTCCGCACAATTCCTATCACTGCAATGTTATGGGACCATCGATCTCCCTATATTGACAGTACTATATAAACTGGCGATTCATATCTACGCTTTCCAAATTCATGGAATAGATATGCTCCTCCTGAATCAACGAATGTGATGTCTTCACGATTCCGGACTTCAGGTTTTGAAATCTCAAACCCTGCTTTCTTTCATACTTTGATATTCCATAGCTAATGATGTGCAGAGACATATCCTGCTCAATCAATGGTCCTACTTCCACTTCGGGTGTTTGAACCTTCCACTCGGATCAACGGTTTTGTGACCCTTTTCGTGATCGACGATCGAGATCTCCTTCGGGTTTCAGACTTCTGAGATCTCAAATATCAAACTTCATCCTTTTCCCAATGGATTTTATCCGAAGACTATAATCTGCTGACGCATGTCCTCTTGATCTAATGATCAAGGATTACTTCAGGTCTTTACCGAGAGTCCACAGATTTGTGCCACATCTCTCCTAGATCCGATGGCTAGGTATTTACCTGGAGTGCATGGATTCATGCCACATCTCCTCTTGATCTAATGACCAAGAATTACTTCGGGTCTTTACCCAGAGTCAACATATCTACTCCACATCCCTTCTAAACTTTGATGGCTCATATTCACTTTGAGTGATCCGACACATGAGATTTACTTTGGACGATATGATGACTCAAATTCACTTTGGCTGATCGGATGGATCAGATTCACTTCAAATTTCTGGAACTTTGGACTTCGGAAATATCAACTCTCAAACCTTACCTTCTCCTGAACTCACAATATCTGATGGCTCAGATTCACCTTGGCGATTCGACACTTGAGCTTTACTTCAGGTGATCTTATGACTCATATCTTCTTTGGCTGAATGAATGATTGAGATTCACTTTGAGTTTCTAACTCTTTAGACTTCGTGAATCTCAAATATCAACTGAGAAAATATCAAATGAATTTCCCAAAGCCATTTATCTGATCGCTCATATTCACTTTGGAAATCCAACGCTTGAGATTTACTTCAGTTGATTTGATGGATCAGATATGGTTTGGTTGATCGAATGGTTGAGATTCTACTTTGGATTTTTGGCTCTTCGAGCTTCAAAAATCTCAGTTCTTAAACCTTGATGAGTTCTCTCTCATGAGTGTGCGAAGCGCTAAGGCTCGTGCTCCTTAATATGATCAGACGGTTGCTGATCCATTTCACTGTGATCCAATGACCACTGTCTCTCCTCCTCTTGAGATTTTGATTTCTTCTGACTTGGAAGATTTATCAGTATTCAAAGGTTTTAAATCTTTACTCCTCCTGGGAGTTCGAGTCTTGGATCTTGTCAACACTTATGAAAAGCTCTATCCCTTCTGAGCTTGATCCTTAAAGGATTTCATCTTCCCATGCATTCCTTTTGTTCTCGAGATTTTGATAACTCAGATCGAAGGATTTATTGAAAAGAAATTATGCTCGCCCACCTAGCGTTCCTCTATTATGGTTCTTCGATGCTTGGTCGCTTCTTGACATTGTGCACTCCTTGGACGTAGTCTAAATTTCCTTTCTTCTCTCTGAGATCCTCTGAGTCAATCTGAGACAATCGATGCATTCCTTGCATTCGAGATGCACACCTTTCATACGACTTTCAGTAGAGAAACAATTGAAACTTATCCAGTTTCGTCACAAACTCATGCGATCAACTTCTCGAACAATCATACATGAACGAAAATGAACTAAATCACATAGAAAGAATGCAACATTCATTGAATCGCACATTAAAATGAACAAAGCCAAAGATTTGGGACAATTCTGTCTGTTCTATTCATTCATGAAACAAATTACATAATCTTTCATTTCTCCATTGCGCCTTTCTTCTACACTATTATGCTCTACTGATATCTATCTCTATCTCATGATCTCCTAATACTTTTACAATATAACAACAAACTATCTAAGGATTGGCTCCATGCGCTCTCATCGTCCTATCTGCAACCTATTCTATCAAACACTTAGTGGTTACCTACTTTGTCCTATTACAATAAATATCAGTTATTTCCATATAAGAGTCAACACTGTATATATGCAACCCCTTACTGTCCTTAAGACTTTAAAAACAAGTTACATATTAAAATGTTGTTTACAAAATATCTCAACAACCAATTTATCTCTGAAATTAATGTTGAGATGTCACGTCCCTACCTCCATGCTTGCGTCTTTGATTTTGAAGGCGATGTTCCTGCATCATACTCCTCTGGTTAAAATTTTCATGGAATCATGTCCATGAGCTCCTGCATTGTTTTTCCATGCTTCAAAATATCAGGTTCTATGACCCAACTTGCATCTTCCATTGGATGATCTTTCCACTTCACTAAATACTCAGGATATGTCATCCTCCTGGTCTTGTTTCCATCTCTCTGTTCAATGATTTTCTCCATCTGAGGTTTTTCTGCTGTGGGCAATTGTTCTTCCTACTAAAATTCTTTCTCATCAACTGATTCTCCTTCCTCATCTCTCCTGTAAGGATATAGGTCTGCAACATTGAATATCAGTAATATCCCAACATTGTCTGGAAACTTAATTTCATAAGCATAGGCTGTGAATTTTCTGAGAATCTTGCATGTTACTATCTTCTTCATCTTCAACTTGTTATACATTCCCCTTGGAAACCTTTCTTTTCTCAAATGAGCTAAACCTTCATCTACAACTTCAAATTAAACTTATCTCCTCTTTTGATCAACTCTGCTCTTATATTTCAGGCTATTTTTTTGTAGCTATTCTCTAACTCTATCATGGAGTTTATGCATTTCTGTTGCAAAATCCTCTGCTCCACCACTTCTGAACTCATATTGATTCAGATCTCTCAATTCTGTAATCCCTCTTTGCTGTATACCATACACAATTTCAAATGGAATTTTCCCTCTGCTCGTGTTAACTAAATTGTTGAATGCAAATTCTTCTTATGCCGAAATCTGATCCCATTGACGACTTTGCTTAATGACTAAATTTTTCAACAAGTTTCCCAGACTCTTGTTTACTAATTCAGTCTATCCATCTATCTGAGGGTGATATGCTTAACTAAGGGACACGTTTGTTCCCAACATCTTCCATAGAGTCCTCCAAAAGTGTCCTACAAATTTGGTATCCCTATTTAAGACTATGTTCCTAGGAAATCCATGTAGTTTCACAACTTCTCTGAAGAAAAAATTGGTTGTGTGTGTAGCATCATTTGTTTTCTGGCATTGTATGAAATGTGCCATTTTTTAAAATATGTCCACCACAACAAATATGGAATCGCTCCCTTTCTGAGTTCTAGGAAATCCCAAAACAAAATCCATATTGATTGCATCCCATGACCTCTCTGGAATTGGTAATGGATGATACAAACCATTGTTTTGTTGTCTTCCAATGGGCATACTGACAAACTCTGTATCTTTTCATAAAAAAATTCACCTCTGCCCTCATGCTCAACCAATAATATGAATTACTTAGTTTTGCAAATGTCTTATCATGACCAAAATGTCTAGCTAAACCTCCATTGTGTTTCTCCTTCAGCAAATTATCTCTCATTGAGAATTTTGGTATGCATAGTTGGCTTCCATTGAACAATAATCCATCCTGGATCAAATATTCAGTCCATGGGCTTCTATCTCCCAACAAAGGATTCTGGCATACCTCATAAGCTTCCTTAAAATCTGCATCTTCTCTATACATGTCCTTGAGGTGTTCAAGCCCTAAGGTCTCCACTTTGAATTCCTTTATAATCAAACTCCTCCTTCTCAAAGCATCTACAACTTTAATAGCAGTTCCAACGATATGTTTAATAACAAAAGTAAAATTTTACATAAATTCTACCCATTTAAGATGTCTCTGATTCAACTTTTCTTTCCTAGTAATAAATTGCAAAGCTTGGTTATCACTGTACAAGACAAATTCTTTAGGAATTAAATAGTGCCTCCACTTCTTCAAAGATTGAATCACTGCATAAAATTATTTTTCATATGTGGAATAATTCTTCTCTGTATCATTGAGCTTCTCACTGAAATAATCAACTGGCCTATTATCCTGACTCAAGACTACTCCAATAGCTAATCCACTTGCATCCAATCTCACTTGAAATGTTTTTCCAAAATATAGTAAGATCGGAATTGGTTGTTCTGTGATGTTATCCTTCAACAATTTGAAAATGTTAGGATATTTAGACACTTAGGAGTTAGTTAAGATCTACTTGGTCTAATATGTCGTTAGGTAAAAGTGTGTTTCTTTAGTATGCATTAGTATGCATTTATAGTTAGGAAATCCAATGGTCACGATATGTTCCCGACATAGAGTGATCCAACGGTTCATACTCTCCTCGATCTTAACGGCCATTGATTCATGGATTAACACCCGATTGGTCCATGATCTCTATTTAAAGAGCATGGAGGTTCATTTTCCGATGATCGATTGTGAGAAACTCTCTTGTAAAATATCTCTGTAATATTTTTCTTTGCATTACTAAACTGCTCCAAGTGGCCGCATTGGCTGGGGCCGTGGATGTTTCCCTGTAGAGGTTTTACCACGTGAAAACATCGGTGTGTTGATCTTTGATATGGTTATGTGAGTGTTTACTGAAGGTGTTCTTCCTCTGTTGGAATACCTGTGTTGTTGAACATGGTATCAGAGCCTGTTTGAAGACCCGCTCCTATTGTAGATCGAGATCATGAATCTGAGTTGCCTCATCTCCATTTTCTAGCATTTCCATACATTTATAGGCTGAGAGGATTGTTCCATTGCATCCAGAGCACTCATTTCATTTAGGAACACTTTTCATTTCACTCGAAAATGTTTCTGTTTGCCCAAGATACGACCATTACAGTCAGATCTAGAGGTATAAAGTCTGAATACACATTTTTTTTTAAATTTTTGCAAAGTTTTGATTGTATTTTGGTTTGTATTTTTTTATTTTCGGGCTGCTACTTTTTTAGATCTGTGTATTCTCTTTTCCCCGAACCTTGTGCGATCTCGGAAAATTAGAAACAGATAGGAAAAGGTGCATCTTCCAGGTAAGTTAACTGAGATCTAACCCTTGTTGTCATCGAGAAGCAACATTTTTTTCTTGTGTGAAAAGAGTTTTTTTGGAGCATGCTCTCCAAGGCCGTCTTCCACAACAAAAACATCAACAACAGCAACAACAACAACAACAACACCCCCAATCCTCCTTCTGAACATTACAATATGTTTTTCCAGACCATTTGGTTAAAACTTGCCTTATTAAGCAAGAGGTCTTGAGTTCAAGTCTCTCTTTTGTTACTTTTTTTTGAAAAAGTTCATTCTAAAAATTGTAAAGTGCATTTCACTTAAAGTATAAAAGTGAATCACTATAAGTAGCTTTATATTTTATTTTAGAGTTATTTTGCATGCAACTTTTCTGTTATAAGGTAACCTCATTGTAAAAGTGATCTCCACTTCTCTTTATAAAGGTGGGTCACTTCATAAAGTAGCTTACACTATCACGTGGTTATTTGGTTACCGTTTATGCCTTTTTTAAAAAGGGCATAACTCTCACATCAGAAGTCCATTTTCAGTGCCATTTTTTTAAAAACCGCACAACTTTTCGAGATCTTTCCATCCATATCATTATATTCAGTTTTTAAATCTGCATTATGTACATATTTAATATGGCTTCTACAAGTATTGTCATGCTTACCAACAACAACTACTTCCAATGGAGATCCCATATGGAAGATTCATTAAGAAGTAAAGGCATGTACCGGATTACCATGGGAAAAGAAACAACCCACACTAATGATGATAAGAAAGCCAAATGGGATAATAGGAATGACGAAGCACGTGGACTAATTGGAATGTCCATCTCTCATGATATAAGGTACCACCTTCAAGGAATTGATGACCCCAAAGTAGCTTGGGACAAGATTGAATCTGCGTTTGGAAAACTCAATATTATTCGAGCGCAACAGTTAGAAAATCAAATACTGACCTTGAGTCCAAGTGATTTTTCTTGCCTTGGAGACTATCTATCTAAGTTTAAAACACTCAAAATTTTATGTGAAGAATGTAAGATAGTAATGAAGGAAGGGCATTGCATATATCTCATTCTTTCTAAGCTAGGTAGTTCATATTTTGTGTTTTTATCTACCTTTTATGCCATGAAAGAGGCTGTAGGGAAATCTTATGTAGAACCCACTCTTGAGTCCTTTTGTACTTCCTTGATTAGAGAGGAAGATAAGATTGTACAACTTGGAGTAATCAACACTGCAAGTACCTCAAACAAACACTTAGTTGCCCAGCAGAAAGATAAACCCAAGTATCCCAAGAAGCAACATCCTCGCTACAACAACAAACAAACTAAGGGTCCCAAACCCGCTAAGATAGCTGCATCTCCTAATGGTAACAAAGGATAAAAATATAAAAAGAATACTAACAAACATTGCAACTTTTGTAATAAAGATGGTCATGATGAGTCCAAATGTTTCAAGAATATGGCAGCCTTAGAAGCAGCAATGAAGAAGCACAACATCGGTATTGATTCTTCTTCTTCTTCTTCTTCTCATGAACATGCACTTTCTGCTTCTGGTTTTTCCTTCAATACACCTTCTACTACTACTTCTTCTTCTGATGACTGGCTTATTGATTCAGGAGAATCTTATCATATGGATAAGGATAAAGCCATATTTTCTGCTCTAAATGAATGTAACACCAAGGAAATATTTGTTGGTGATGATAGATCTCTTAGTGTTGTAGGATCTGGAACAATTCAGGTAGA
>ML778406.1:160734-175952 GCA_009831015.1 Picea engelmannii
GAGTTCATCCATTTGTGCACCTTATAAATCATGATAAGACAATAATGAGTCATCTATACATTTTTCCATCAATGCATAATATACTAATGAAACCACATCGATCCATCTTCATCATGTATCAATGACAACTCATTGATCCATCTTCATCATATCAATGACAACTCATTGATCAATCTTCATCTATGCATTGTCATTAAGGACAATACATATTATATTACATCAAGCATCAATCAATCAATCCTTTGACATCAATCAATCAAACAATTGGCATCAATGAAAACATGATCCAACAATCTCCCCCTTTGGCATTGATGGCAATACCAACATTGATGTCAATACCAATTACCATTGATGTCAACATGTAGATAAGGCATGCTCTACATCAATATTCAATGTGACTATCTCTCCCCATCAATAAACATCAATCACATCAATGTGGTTAACTCTCCCCCTTTGACATCAATGGCAAATGGCCATTCTCATCTTGGGGTTTCTCCCCTTGCTTGAACTTTCCTTGGGGCTGCTCCCCCTATCTGAATGCCTTTGATCTTCCTCTGAATAATCTCTTCCCTTTTGAACAAGGGATATCACTCTGAAGTAATTCTGAATATACATCGAACATACTCCCCCTGTGACCATCTCTCCCCTTGAAATTATGCTCATGTGCTCTTTCTTCAAGTATAGGGCTCTTTTCTAGGTATGCATCTGATAAATATCTCCTCATAGAATGATGGGAACAAGAATGAATCCCCCTATGGGTATGTCTCCCCTATATTTTCTACAAGATGAACATTGTTCTACCATATAATGATCCTTGGACCTGTTCATGCATCCAACTCATGCCATACCAAGCATCATGAAGCAAAAAATATGTCAACAATGAAATAAAGAATCATGAGCAAAATATCAACCAAGTACATCCTGTACAAAATGTGTGCTCATCATGCACAACACCTATGTACATCAACCATGTACATCAACATCATGAAATGTGCGAAAAGATATCATCCATGGAATGTATCAATCCTATGCCTTTATCAACATGCCAACATGTGCATCTACCAATATGCCAACCATCTACATCCACCAATATTCCAACCATGTGCATCTACCAACATGCAAAACAATGTATCATATCACTCGTGATATGTCTCCATCATGAACCAAGCGCCACAATCATGTATCTCAAACAAATGCCAATTGTTGTGCTAATCAAGTAGTACCATTGGTGTAGTATCATCAAGCATATGCCATCTATGAGTGTACCAAATATGTACATTACCATGCACCAATACCACAAAATGATGAATCCCGTATATGTATGCCAAATCCTCCATAAAACATGTGCCAATCAAACTGCTAGTAGGTGCCTCTTCCAATGTAATAGAAAAGTACCAATCATGCATCAACTATAGATCAACAATGATGTACAACATGATCACCTCATCAACTCACCAACCATATGTCCCAATATGTAGCCCAATCCATATGAAAAATGCATGCACTATGATATCAACATATGCTTCCAATAATACATCATAAGATATATCAATGAAACTCAAATATGTACCAACCATGTACACCAACAAATCAACATTAATCTATACTCATGGGTTAGTGTCATGCACTCGAGATTTTATTTTACATAATCCAATAGATGAACACTTAAACCTACAACAAGTAGTGTCAAAACCTACAACAAACAATGTCATACCCTGCAACAAAGTGTTATACCATCACATCAAGATGCAATCCATGTGCATAGCATTTTTCTCAAGGATTTACCACATATACGCGGTCTGTTGCACAACAACTCACGTATGTACGTGACCTATACAAGGTCATCCTGCGTATGTACACAACCGATACCACTGCCACTCACGTATGCTTCAGTAGATGAGTTACTTGAGCTTCTCTTCAGTCTTTCATTTCGTTTTGGCTACTTTGTCTTCTTCACCCACTTTTGTAGATGTCCCTACTCCTCAAAACTTGAGCTCTGAGCATCCATATTTTCAAATATGTCTCCCTTCCTTACTTCATTCCTTCTTCTAGCCATGCTATTTGAAGTTCTCATCATGGACTTTCTTCTTGTGTTCCAACACTAATGGGATTTGTGGCCAAATCCACTACAAGTGTAGCATCTCATAGTGTTACAATGAACAACAATGTGTCCTACTTGATCACATCTCCAACACCTCATGGTGTTATAAAATATTTCATTATATCTCCTTTCATAAGATCTATATTCAAATCTTTGTGACCATATCCATTACATGAATAAAAATGCCTATGAAAAATACTTTTATACCTTTGCTTTGGTGTCCCAAGAATAGCTTATTGATGTCTTCCTTGCTTTGTTCTTTTGAAATTTTATTTGCCTTGTGCAGATGGTTGCTTTGCAACATTGTCTGCCTTCTTTGATGGATTTACCTCATGCTTCTTTGAGGTGCTTTCTTCAGCATATGTATCTTCTCCTTCATATCCAAGACCTGATTTATCATATAGTGATCTTTGACTTTCTAAGATCTTATCCAATATTAGTGAGCTATTCAAGAATTTGTTTGAATTTTCTACCTTCTTTCTAAGGTCAACAATTTCATCTTCTAGCTTACAAAATGACTCTTCCTTTTCATTTATTTGATTCTTCAATAGTTCCTCTATTATTTTGGCTTCTTCAATTTGGGTCTTGAGATGGACAATAGTTTCAAAACTTTTTCTAATCTCATCATCTGCCTTCACATTTTATTTTTCATTCTTTAGTCTTGTAATTTCTTCTTCCTTTTCTTATAGTTGAGTCTGATTGCTCTCTTTGAGCATTTCCTTTAACATCAAGATGTACCTTTGAATCCTCCTAAGAAACTTTTTAGTGTAATTTGAAAGATAGTTATAGTGTGTATAAAAATGATCACTTCTATATCTATAGAAACCCTCTTCAATTTCCTTTTGAAGTTCTAATAGATTTTCTTATATTCTTTCCATGGGATTACTATCATCAAACTTTACACAAACTGTTTCTAGATCATCTTCTTCACTTGAAAAAAATTCAACATCATCACATTTTGAATCAATGCAATCAAGAGTCTTTGGAGATTCTTTACCTTCATTTGAGGTATCTTAAATATCTTCCTTCTTGCCAACATCATCACATGATTCTTTTCCTTTAAAATCATCACATATGGAATCAAGAGTTAGAGATTCTTTACCTTTGATAATCTTGACGGAGTGGTCTTCAACATCTTATTTCTTTTTTTGATATGTCTCCTCTAGCTTTAGCCATAGATCCTTGGAGGAAGTGAATTTTCCCATGCTTTCTTTGATAGGGCTTGAAATTCCACTAAGAATGGTCTTGAGAGCCAATGCATCATTCTTCTTTCCTTCCCTTTGAGCTACAAACTTTGACTTGTTCTTCAATGGAACTAATCCAACAATGGTTGCCTTCCAAATAGATTCTCCCATTGTCTTACCCATGATTTTGGTCATCATGATGATGTATTAATGATGGTGTACTCAGTCTCTTCATAAGAACTTTCTTTTGAGAAAATTTATGTTCATCTCTTCCCAAAAGATTCATTTTTGAAGAGAGTTTGCAGGCTGCTAGTATCCCAGGGTGCGAGAATGCCTGATTCTTGCAAGCTGCCTTAAGCTGGGGTGTGAACCTCTCGCATTGTGTAACATATCTAGGGTGCGAACCTTCTCTAAAGCATAGAAAAAGATGAATTCTTGATGGTTCTAGAAGGGAATCTTCTAGAAGAATGGGTTGGCATTCGAATGGTTATCCTTGTACTGGATTCCCTGATATTGTGGGATCATTATTATCTAAGTAACCATCTCATTCTCTCCTATATATTGAAGAAATTATCATGGAAAAGGTTAAGCAAGATTCATTGGATAATTGGTGAAAGAATTGTGTGAAGGAATTAGCTTGAATAGTATCTTGGAGACTCTAGCAAGTCTATCAAGAGGTTTTGATCTTCTTCATACAAGGATTGAGAAAGTGTGTGTGTTGGATCCAAGAGCCATCGTAAGGAAGATTGCAACATCAAGGCGATCAGGTTGTAATCTTTACTTTCAATCAATATGATACAATGGCATGTCCCTTTCCCATAAAGCTATTCTCACTTTATTGTGTAATTCCTTGATCATACACATAAGTTGACGGTTGAATATATTTTTCTATCTTCACTTTGGTTGGTTTGTGTTGTCTTGTTCTTGACCTCACGAGAGCACCAGAGCGAAGCGGGATAAACAGAGACCCTAGGAAGCGATACTAAGGTATGTTACTTGTTCCTTACTACTAGCTTATTCAATGGTCAAAACTCAGGGAAAGAGGCATGTCTTGTCCTGTTTTGTTCTAGATCCAGGTGGATCTAGGGAGATCTGTTAGTGTCTGCACCTATCGATTAGTACGATAAAAGAATTGGTGACACCACTGGGGATACTATCCCATTTTCTTTGTGGATTTTGGTATTTCTCGTGGCCATTTGCTTCTGTTTTACTTTTATCCTTTCATATCAATCTTTGAGTCTTCAGGATACCCTGATAGACCCTCTGGGTCCAGAGGCCTCTTTAAATTTTGTGTCATTTTCCAAAAATTTGACTAAGTTCAGACATTTTCGCACTGCACTCCACAGTAGCCTGTGAGAATCTATAGAGTTCGCATCCTGCCTTTAGGTTCAGTGTGAGGTTCTCGCACTCTGCTCAAGGGCCACCTGTGAGAATCACTAATTCTCGCACTGTGTAATATTGCTAGCCTGCGAACTCATTTTTTTAAAATTTTGGATTTGAGTTTTGGCATCTTCAACTGCCCAGATCAGTCTAGGTGCCTCATAAGAGTTTCTTGGACCATTGATTGGTGTATTTCTTGTCTTCATTTTCATGCATGAATAGTCTTAAGATTTCAAAGGCTCTTCTAGTCACTTTTGTCTTGACTTTCGTTTCTTGACTTTTATTGGCATAGCTATACTCTCTGATTTCATAATCTGAGTGTGCTTGTTTAGTTAAGGACCAGTGATTGGTTGAAAGTTGAGTTTCTTGGTCTTTATCATTTTCTTATTGTTTGAAAGATCCCTTTTCTTATGCGATTGAAAAGACTAGATTGGTTTGCTTCTTATTTTTGTTTTCATTGAAAGAGTGGTTTGGGTTTTTATCATTGCTTGTTCATTGGTTTTTGATTTTCTRCACTCTCACCATCAGGGTGTAGGTCCTTTTTGAAAAGTGAACAAAGTCTTTCTTTCAAAAAATCATTTTTGTTTTCGAAAACATTGAAAATCAATTGTTGAATTTATTGAAAAAGAAACAATAGAGAATTGTTATTAATGCATGATTTGTTGCATTTGCATTTTAAAGGAAATTGTGCTTTGTAGTTCACAGTTTGTTCAGGAAAACTTCTCTCTCCCTCCCATACATAGGATTCATTGAACGGAAATCGATATATTTTTCATTCTCATCCATGCATCGTTGGGTCAGAGTCATACAACATAAGTTTCATCTTCATTTCCTTTGAGTAAACAACAACTCTTAATAACACTGCGCAATTGTAAAATTTACCTAGTAACTCTTTTATAGGGCTCTATTACACCAACATTTAGCTAGGCTAGCGATTTGGAGTAGGAAGAGAGATACACTCTTCAAAGCACAAAACACACAATAGCATCTTGTGTTAGGGAGTGTTAAATTCCATTTGAAACATCTTGTCCTGGGAAGCCCTTCTCACACAAGGGGCAAACACGAGGTCGCATTGATATTGATAGAGTTACTCACCCTGCTTTGTTGATATCAGTGTAGAGATTGCATGTATTATGGGGATCACTCAAAGGTATACCCACAATGATGAGTGGAAGCCTTTTGAGTTGATTTCGGGATAGATACCCTGCCCTTGCGTGTGGATCGGACTGTCGACTGTCCCCCCAGGATTTATTGTTGTTGGTGGTAGCCTTAGTGGCCCATCTTTCTAGGTTCTTACACGAGGTGACTGTGAAGGGGAAAGTCTTCACAGTACCTGGAATTGACATTGACCAAACTCACTCGGGCTCCTTGGAGGGTATACCCACGATTATGTGTGGGAGCTTGCACCAGGGTGTAAGTCCATTAAGCAAGTCGTCAGTGTAACTTTTCCACCCTAGCCCAGCCCCTTCTCGTCTCATTATTGCGACATTGGATTTCATCACCAACTAGTGACTTTGGAATTAGAAGGTCTTGTTTACTTGGTGTTGCTTCCTAGATTTTGTTTACTAGCACGTGTTGTTTGTTTCTCAAAGTTGACCATAAGATTTTCTTCGTGAAGTTTGTCACTTATTTACAATAGCTCCTCCACGTCATTCACGTAGAATGCAGGGTTTATCTCTAGAGCATCTGGAAGGTTCTCAACACTTGCCTACAAGTACACCTGAGGGCTCTCCTCGGCAAAGTGAAGTCACAGTCATCACCACACCGCAAGTGGAATGAACTGACTCTCCAGAACATTTTTGAATTACAAATACTCGAGAGGACTTTCGACTTCACCCTGATTCTGAGCGACCTTTTATGCGACTGAATTCTTTTGGAGAATTAGTTGTTACATCTTCTAGATCACCAGTTGGACCCTTTCTAGGCATAGAAGGCCAAGATCTTTTTTGGTCTATAGTTGTTTTCCAACGGGACCTTTTTGGTCCAGGTTCACCTGTGATTTCTAAAATCAACCCACCTGTGATATATGAAATCTCTAGTCCAGAGACAGTACCATTGACTACCGCTTATCACTTTACCGTCCCTACCGAAATGACCCATCTCACAGATAATACAAGTGTTCCTACCAATTTTGCTGCAATTACTCTTACTCCCATCAACACACCCGAACTCCCAATGTCACTCTGACATTACCACCTGGATACCATGCATTGAATGCTTCCATTCCTACTCCTACGCAAACTCCATCCAGATCTCCTGGTGGTCCTTCTTCTTCTGGGCGCTCTCTTTCCAGTTTTATTCGAACACTCCCTCAATTTCCTTTTGGAGGACCTTCTTTGTCTTCCACTGACAGTCTTAATCCTAGTGGCGTTATTCCGTCATTCAATCCAAATTACCAGATTTTGGTTGGTGGACAATTTCACCAAGGTGGTATGACTCAACCCCCTTTCAGCGGGAGAATTCCTTTTGGTGCACAAATCCCAATTGGAACACAACCCCCAATTGAAACACTACATCCAATTGGAACACCACCTTCGATGAGAGGACCGACCCCACCTTATGGGAAAAACATACCTCCGTCCTTGGCCCAGTATTGGAATCAATTGATACAACATCCTCCTCAATCGACTGGGGGGCAACAGTTTCTAGCTGCGTCTATAATACCCCCTAGTCTGGGCCAACCATATCCAGGTTTGTTCAATCCCATTTGGGGGGCAAATGCTCAAACTCAAGCCCCTATTCCAGGGTACAATCCTATGAGCTACTATCCTCTTCAACCACCACCGAATCTTCCTGGGTCTTCAAATTATATGCATTCTGCTTATGGTCCTACTGGTTTTTCGACAGGGCTTCCTCCCCAAAGTCACCAGTACCCGCAGGTAAATCGACAGTTACCCTTCATAGCCACTTTGTATCTTCCAGATTTGTCAAGGATTTTAAATGATCCAATTGGTCACTCTCCCCAATGGCCTGATATACCCACCAAGCTACCATCGGACATTCCCAAATTCAACGGAAAAGTGGGAGAGGACCAAAACAATCACGTTATGACTTTTCACCTATGGTGTTCGTCCAACTTGTTGATGGACGACTCTATTCGTTTACGTCTTTTTCAACGAACCCTCACAGGTTCTGCTGCGAAATAGTATATTGAATTTCCACGAGGTTTCTTCTCTGACTTCAACACCTTAGCTATGGCTTTCCTCACACACTACCAGTTACCGATTCCTTATGACATTGGGATCGAGATTTTGACTTCTTTCAAACAAAACAAGGCCACTCATATATCTGATCACATTCATGAGTGGTGATGGCGACGACGTCTTATTAAACTCGAACTTCCCGATCAGTTGCTGGCAGAATGGTTCACCAAATTGTTTATGAACGACATCGATCGTGACATTGCCATGGGTGGAGTGGTCACAGAAGAGAAGGCTATAAGTCGTGCTCAATATCTTGGCCTCGTTTACTCGCAAACGGGGACCCTTTACGATTTACTACCTGACTTACCTCATCCTTCCACTTCCACCACTTCAACTACTCCAACTACTTTGCATGCAGCTGACAGTGTGATTGGTACTTTCCAGGCCCAACCACACTCCACCTCAAGCAAAAACCCCAAACCTACCTCTTCTAATGTTCAAAATGCTCTGTCTCCTGCCCCTCCTGCTGGAAAGACTTCTGAGGTAAATGCAGTTCAATCTACCTTAGTCGGTAAAAACAAATCTAAAAAGGGGAGAGGTAAGAATAAGGAGGGAAAAAATAATTCTCAAACAGAGCAAACCAAAACTACCCCTGTTGATGATCAGGATAAGCGCAAACCTCGATACCCTTGTCTTATCTGTGGTGATGATCACTACATGAAGGATTGTCCACGACGCACCAAGGTCACTAAGTTCCTTCAAGGAGCTCCAAAACCACCTGCACTGGCCGTTTTGTCCCAACCCTTCTCGTCTCAACAAAAGGCTCAGTTGGTCATTCATGACCAACCCTCCTCTTCTACTACATGATATGTTTTTTATGTGTATTAGCAATTCAAAGAAGAGCAATGTTGCACTCACTACTCGAGCCAAAGATTATTCTCCCTCTAAAGAGAAGGTTGATGATCTACCTCCTTCCTTGGTACAACCCTCTCCCACGACTCCATCTACCAACAGTCCTCTTCATCTCAAACGATCGAGCCTCGACATAGTTCTACGACCCCCCCCAAAGGGCATCCTTCATAAATCGACTTTCAATCCTCATGCTCGTGCAGCCCAGAACTACAACATTGTTGAATATCTGGCCCAAGCACCTTCTGCGATGTCAGCCCTTGAAGTCCTTCAAACTTGTCCCGCACAAAGGAAGGCACTATTGAAAGCTATCGGTGGAATCGATCCGACGGATACGAATTTGATAATATTTGACTTGGAAGATCACATTCCAAGGTTACCCCCTCAACTTGCATTCCAGATCCAAGTAATTGTTTATGACAAAAACATTTGTCGAACTGTTATTGATGAGGGTGCCTCGACATGTGTTATGTCTCTTGCTTGCTTGAAAGCCATTGGCTCTCCTTCTTTGAATGAATCCCAGAACACTCTTAAATCCTTCAACGACTCAATTTTTAAGCCCTACGACATTCTTCCTTCATTTCCCATCACGTTAGAAGGCAAAACGGTCCAAGTCAAAGTGGAAGTCTTTGACGCTCCCCTTGATTACAATCTTCTGCTTGGCCACAGCTGGATCAATTCCATGCGCGTAGTTGTGTCGACCCTTTTCCGTGTGGTATGTTTCCCACATCAAGGTAAGGTTGTCACCATCGACCAACTAGCCTTCTTCAATTTTGACACCCGTACTGGCAACGTATCGTTTATCGCTAAAACCCCACCGGGTTTTGAGAATGTTGGTGTAGGCCTTCTCAAGGACTCTTTGTTAATGGGTACTTTCCCCATTCCACCACCTGATGTTCAACGCTCGTTTGTTGCTTCCATCAACATGATCTCCACTTTGACTCATGAACTTCCTACATCTCACGACCCCTAGATAGTACCTGACCCTGGAGATCATCTTCGTTACGGTGATGAGAAGACATTAAGTCTGGTCGCATCTGCCTATGAGGCCATTCAATCAACGATACCTTCCTCCCCCTCTCTTGGTGAGTTGTCTCCCGATCCTTTTCGTGTCATTTTTCCCACTGACAAAATGATCATGTTTGTCATGGAAGACACCCCTTGGGACGATGGTCATCATTGTTCCATCCTTTTTCTGGAGCAACATACCCTTGAGAACTATCAACGGATCTCGACCCCATCGACCGTTTTTGTCATTTCCACCATTCCCGAGTCTGCACACGATGTGTTTTCCGAAGGGAACTAAAGCGATATCTCACCCACTATTCCCCTTGACATATCTGTCAAACCTGGGATTATCGAAAATGTCCATATTGGAGCTTCGTGTTCTTCTGACGAAGTCGTCACCTACACGTCCCTTTTCAAACAGTTTCGTGATATATTCCCATGGAGCTATGAATAAATGTCGGGTATCGACCCTGAGATTGTGATACATGAGATCAAGACATACCCTGATGCTAAACCCGTCCGACAACGCCTTTGTCAAGTTCACCCACATAAAGTGGCTGCTATCAAGCTCGAATTCGAGAAACTTCTTAAAGCCGGCTTTATTTATCTGGTGGCTCTCACAGACTGGGTTTCCAATCTTGTCCCGATTGAAAATAAACAAGGCACCATTCGTGTATGTGTTGATTATAGGGATATCAACAAAGCTTGTCCAAAATATAACTTTCCTACCCCCTTCATTGATCAGATTGTTGATTACTGTGCCGGAAGTGAAATCTTCTCTCTCATGGATGGTTTCTCCAGGTATAATCAAATCAACATTGTTCTCGAGGATCAACATAAGACTGCTTTTATTTATTATTGGGGTACTTTTGCCTATCGGAAACTTCCTTTCGGTCTTAAGAACGCTAGCACAACTTTTCAATGCTCTATGTCTTATCCATGATATCAAGCATATCGTTCAACCATATTTGGACGATTTACCCGCTCACTCAATGTGCCGAGTTGATCACCCAAAACACCTCTAAGCCATTTTCGTCCGCTGTCGATTCTACCGTATACGTTTGAATCCTCATAAGTGCGTTTTCTGTGTGGAATCCGACCGCCTTCTTGTTTTTATTGTTTCGCGTCAAGGAATTCGGGTGGATCCTTTAAAGGTTGAGGTGATCCTTAATCTCCCTCCTCCTTCTACTCTTCACCATTTGCAAAGTTTGTAGGGGAAAGAAAACTTTCTTCATCGTTTTATCCCAAATTATGTTGAGATAACTCGTGGATTTACGCGGCTCCTAAAAAAGGATCCAGAGTTTGTATGCGATGCCATCGCCAACAATGCTTTTGAAGCTTTGAAATTGTCCCTAACGCATGCTCTGCTTCTTTTTCCCCGCGATTACAGTCGCAATTATTTCCTTTATCTTGTTTCCTCGGAGTACACTATTGGTATGGTTCTCATCCAAGAGGATGATGCTAACGATGAACATGTTATATACTACTTGAGTCGAAGTCTAACACCTACTGAAATTAAGTATTTACATGTCAAGAAACTGGCCTTGGCTACCATTCAAGCCGTCCAACGCTTCTAGCACTATATCCTCTCGCGCAAGACTACAATGATTTCTCACTGCAACCCTATGAAACACATTCTTACCCGTCAATTACTAGGGGGAAAATACTCCAAATGGATTTTGATTCTCCATGAGTTTGACTTGGAATTCGAACGCACCAAATCCAAGAAGTCCTTAGTTTTTGCTGAGTTGATATGCGACTTTCCCCATTCTACAATGGAAACAATAGCAGCGGATTCATTACCCGATGAATCTCTTTTCCTTATCAGCACTAATGATCTTTGGTATGGGGATATCATTATATATCTCCAAACCTAGACTGTGTGGCCAACTTTATCTAGTATTGACCAACGTCGGATATGCTATCAAACTCGTCAATACATTATCCTCAGAGATATTATTTATCGTCGGGGGGTTGACTCTTTTTTTTGACATTGCCTAACGTTCGATGAAGCCGAGAAAGATCTGAATGACTGCCATTCTGGAGCATGCGGTGGTCATATGTATGGGTATGCTACTGCCCAGAAGATCTTACGAGCAGGGTATTTTTGGCCTTCTTTATTTAACGACTGCATAATCTCCGTTCAAAAATGCCATGCTTGCCAGACCTATAATTAGAAAATACGGTCACATCCTGCTCCTCTTTACCCTGTGGTCTCAGTTGGTCCCTTTGCGAAATGGGGCATCGATTTCATGACATGTCACCCTCACTAGGCCGGGGGGCATGGTTACATCATTGTAGCCGTCGATTACTTTACAAAATGGGCCAAGGCGATGCCGACATTTGAAAACACTGGAAAGACCGCAACATTATTCATTTTTAATCACATCATAGCTCATTTTGGTGTTCTGCAATCTATCATCAATGATCACGGTAGTCACTTCAAAAACTTCATGATGTCTGAACTTACTGAAAAGTTGGGTATTCACCATGATAACTCGATGCCCTATTACCCACAAGCCAATGGCCAGGTCGAAGCAATTAACAAAGTTCTCATAACTATGCTCCGACGAATGATAAGGATTCACAAAACAAGTTGGCACACAATATTGTTTTCGGCATTGTTGGCTTATCCGACATCCGTTAAGTCTGCTACGGGGTTTACACCTTTCCAGTTAGTCTATGGTGTGTAAGCTATTCTCTCGATTGAATGAGAGATACCCTCTTTAAAACTAGCTATTGAACTCCTACCAAACACTTCTGCTGAGGAAGAATGTCTATTGTATCTTATGCGATTGGATGAAACTCGACACGATGATACCCTAGTTATAGAGGCTCAGAAGAAACGTTTCAAGGCCCAATACGACAAACATGTCAAGCCTCACATTTTCTCCGAAGGAGATCTCGTTCTCCTCTATGATCAAGATCGAGATATGCTAGGAGCTGGAAAATTCAAAGCCATGTGGCGAGGTCATTATATTGTTCGACGAGTTTTGGAAAAAGGAGCTTATGAGTTAGTAGATTATGATGGTATCCCTTTGAGTGAACCCAGGAATGGGTTGTACTTGAAGAAGTACTATGCATAAAATCATTTGTGCATGAGTACTTATATTTTTATTGTATCATACTTCTTGTGTGTTACTGTAAGCTTGCTTTTGTCGTTATCTGGTCTCTTCCCTTATGTGATGTTGTTCTTGATTTCCAGATGTCGGAGTCTTTTCTACCCTATATTGGATTCGCTAATGGCGCTAGCCGTAGTACTCATAACCTTGCTTCCATTTCATGGGAAATTTATGCCCCTACAAATGAACTTGTTTCCTTACGAGGTGTGTGTCTCGTCCGTGCAACCAACAACATTGTAGAGTATAGCGTCGTTATTGAATTATTGGTTGATGCTATCTCGCTCAGAATTCATCATTTGGTTGAGCGACTCGATTCGTAGCTTGTAGTACTACAGTTAAGTAATGTCTATACTATTCGAAGTCCTACTTTGTTACAGGTATATTTGCGAATTCACCTCTTGGAAAGTTATTTTGATTACATTGAATATCAACATATTCCTAGATGTCTAAATACATTAACATATGCATTAGCTAACTATGTATTAGACAAACATTTGGATAATTTATAAATCAATCACATCAATTTTCACACAATACAAGGCAAACCAGTAGAAGTCGTCTGTATATATAACGATCAAAAGAGTTTTTTACAAAAAGTTTGTCTGAAGACCAAAATGTCAAAATCCGAAGCTCATAGCTTCTACAAAGTGACGTCATGGATGACGTTCATGGTAACATACGATTGCCCGGGCAACTCTACGGAGCAGTCGACTCATGGACCCTGACACTCCTACTGTATGACGTTGATCGAGTCATGGAACCTCTTCAAGAGGCATGTCTGGAATATCTGCGGTCAAGCCCTTTAGGTTTTGTTCCACTACTTGATAATCCTCGGCATATTGTGGAGTTGGCGCTACCTCTCCTCCCCGATGAATGGGAGAAGTACTAGGAGGTCGGTAAGGTCCAACATCTGTGTCATCAAAAATGAATTTAGTATTTAGTCTTTGGACGAACATATAAAACAAAAAACATTTGAATATAAAAAATTCATAAAAACATTTAAAAGAAAAACAAAATGTGTACTTCTTACCAAGTTCCCCCCACTGAGCATCCTCTGGCAGTACTAAGTCTGGTTCTCCTCGGAAATCCAACCCGGCATAAGCATAATCGTCAACCATCAACATCTGTGGTTGCAGCCAATCGAAGAAAGTATCATCATACTTGATGATTGGTCCAGCTACATGCCAGGCCATGAGCTGACACCATCTCAACATTCTTGGATCCCTGGGAGCCAGTAAATTCCACTCAACCTACAGCCTCAGTAATGGAACCCTCTCGAGGAATACGGACACTAAAAAATATCCATACCTGAATTGCTTCAGGTCGCCTCATCTGCATTTGGTCAACTGTTTTTTTATACTACGAAGCACAACATCTTCCCAGTTAAAAACCCGAGGTTTAGTACACTCTATTGCATACTGGAAGTAACTCTGTAGCGCCATGTGAGGAGTGGAACTCCTAGCCATCTGAGCTATGGTGAATAATATAGTACAGAGGGTCAAATCCTGTACCCCCCAAATGGCTACTTTTCCTTTCTTCCTCTCTGCCTCGGGAACACAGTGTAAATGATAGTACTCACTCATGGGCAACCCACCACCTTTGCTACCAGTCAAGCTCACATGGTACCCCCGCCATGACACTCCATTCAAGAAGTAAATGTCCTCAATATCTAAGGATAGTGTGTGGACCCCCACATGAAATACCTGCTGATTGAGATCTAACATATGCACCAGGTACTCTAATAACCTGACTTGGGCCCTCATGCCCGGGATACGAAAGTACTTCAGAAGGCCACAGTTTCTCAAAGCAGCAATAGTGGGTGGATGATTTCTGGAAATAGCATTGTCTTCTTTGTGATCCCTTTCGCTCCATTCAAGAACCATTTTGATGGCCAATTACCTACATAAGAAGCACAAAAAGAGGATTAACAACTCTATTCATGAATTGGTTCTTTTTTATTGGGTAAATTTTTTAAAAAACTTTTGTGCTTTGCAGTTCTCATAGGTTCCCTTTGGGCATAGTGCGAGAACCTTGCAGGATGCTGTGGGATCACCTACGAGAATCACCCATTCTCGCAGGTCCCGTGTAGCCCACCTGCGAGAATGGCCGAGCGCAAGTAGGGCTCATAAAATCAACTAAAAAAATGAATTTTAACCAATGAAAATGCAAAATTAAACCATGAAAGAGTATAAGACAAAGAGCCTACCTCACTGTCACCGACGGCTGGATGAATGGATGCTCCTAACTCCCGCAATCTGACGCCGAACTTTGAGGGTAAAAGAGGGGTTTTTGAGCTCAAATAGTGGAAAAGTGAAAATGATATGGTAAAAAGAATTTTACTCCTTTATATTTACTTTTACCATGTTATTTG